>JBBKCR010015385.1:0-12396 GCA_037577295.1 Ladigesia roloffi | reverse complement strand
TCTCTTTGTTTTCCTTAATAAAAACCCCGAAATGGAGCTTCTGTTTGGACCTGCTTCCCTTCCCCTCACCCGAGGTAGCTTACGGGCTAAGGCTCAGGCCGCAGCTCGTAACAGTTGACTGCCATTATTTGAAAATAAAGGGTGTACGTCTGTGTTTGGCATGGGGAGATTGTAAGTGTGATCATTATTTACTCAAGAAGAAATAAAGTTTTAAAGGATATTGAATATTATGTTCTACTGTATTCTCAATATTACCTCATAATTATGTTGTGAAGTAGCCTACTAATCTACACATATCACTAGCAATTTTGAATTTGCTCTATAGGCCCTAACTGTGATTCAGATCATATTAAAGATATTAAATCATGGCAATGAAAACTGACTTGTTTTTATGGTCTTGGTCTCGACTCGGTCTCGAGTCCTGAAAGACTCGGTCTTGCTTCCTCAAAGACTCGGTCTTGACTGCATTTGAAAACCAATGGTCTCGACCTTGACTTGGTCTCGACCCTTCAAAGACTCGGTCTTGACTCGGTCTCGACATAGGCGGTCTCGTCCCCATCACTAACTGCTACTATACCTACCCTGACAAATCAAAGTAATTGATGGCATTAAACTTGATGGCATTAAATTTTGGGTACAGCTGTCGAAGGGAAGATCCTGAAATGTGTGGTGATTTAGCGCACAATGTCCCCAGTAAAACAAATGCAGCCTGGAGAGGCGTGCAGTCTCCGTGTTCTGTCCTCAGAGTGCTGATGGGTTGGCAGTTCTGCCTGAGGAACAAAAGAGCTTTCAGAGAATTTGTTCACTTGCTGTAAACCACACTGGAGAGGGAGATAGACACTGCCTGGGAAGACAGGGTCACTTAACAAAAGCCTCTTTCTGCCAGTCGCCCATAAAGAATGGTAGTGACCTGCAGCACAGAGGCAGTGAAGAAGAACCATAATGGGATGGACACACTGCGCCATCATTGGCTTGAACTGTGTGACAGCAGCACTGTGCTCCTGCAGTGGTGTTCCTGCGTATCGGCACGTAATGAGTAACGAATGACTCATCACATTAACAAAGTATCATTAATGAGGAGTTAATGAGAGCGGCAGGAGAACAAGTCTGGCTATTGTCATTACCTTACATAACAGCTACCAAGATCTGGATCATCTGTATTGTGCCAGAAGAAAAACAGACCTAAAACAAGTATACATCAAAGTGGAAACCACCCTATAAACATTATCAAACATCAATCTTGAGGTATTTTCTAGAGCAGGGCTGGGCAATTAATTTCTACAGTGGGCCACATGAAACATTTGAACTGTGTTGGAGGGCCGAACTGACAATAACTTGAACATAATTCAGTTCAATATTACATTTCTCTCATTGTAAAAAGCAGTACGTTTTATATTTTGAAAAGCTGCTACTGATACTCAGACGTATAAGAATATTCAGTTAATATATTTATGTAAATGTATTAATTGTGGTGTAGGTTGAAGAGGAGAATAACTCTATAGGAGTAATTTTTAAGATTTAGATTCAGATTTGGCAGGAAATAAAACTCAATGTGAGACCTGAATTGTGTCAATCACAAACATCATAATAAGAAAACAACACAGCCAACAATACAAATATTAAATCCATAAATTGCTATAAAAGTCAACTGTAAAACAATCTAAGGGTTTATCAACACACAAAGCATTCATATTTGTCAAGTAAAGCTAAAATATGAGGCTACAGAGGATAATAAATAAACTAGGAGCCGTTTGGGAGCCGAAAGAACCGGCTCTTTGTTTTTGGGAGCTGTTACACACTGGAGCTCTTTAATTAACTGAACTCCCAATTGCAGTAAGCGGTAGAGTTTAGAATCTCTGTCCAAACCCGAACCCGGGATTACAGTTAACGTGTTGGGCCGGGCTGGGACACAAGGTGCATGGGCTCGGGTATGTTCGGCTTTTATTTTTTGGATCCGATCTAAACTATAATAAGTGGTATGCCCATACGCATCGGCATATGTGGTATTCACATTGCAGATACATTTTTTGAGTAACTTCATACTGCGCGCTCTGCTCAGCCCCAGCACCTGCTCCCACCCTGGGACTTCACGGCCCAAGACAAGGATGAGACGGCAATCATCGGCGGGCCATATTAAAAAGACCAACGGGCCGGACGTGGCCCACGGGCCGTAGTTTGCCCACCCCTGTTCTAGAGGTAGGTTATGTCGGTCAATCTGACACTGTCAGCTTAACCAATCCAAGGCCTAATTTATTGGTATTAATGCCATTCCAATGTCAGCATGTAATTATATAAGCAGACAGTGGGGTCCTAAATGCTTAGAGATGCATCGCAATCCAAAAACAAAATGGAAGTGGAACGGCAGCTGAGCTCTACTACAACTAAGTGCAATGTAACACCAAATATAGATTTGTGCGTAAAACTAGCAGTTCATCCACATTGGAATTCTTGTGTGCAGCTCTCTAGAATGTCAGAACATTCAGTTGATTGTTGTTATAAAACTGCAGGAGTTACTGGGCTCAACGCATTAAAGTGTATTTGCTTTAATCTCTAAATAATATTGAATATATATTTGTATATTCATTGTTATGGTGCCTAATTATGTAACAATATGCTTTTAGTGCATTGTAAGTATTGTCAAAACATATGGAAAAAAATATGGAACAGTGCTTGTCATTACAGTTTATTTGTTAAAAAATATATTAATATAAACTCTATTAAACTGCATTTAGTGAAGCGTGAAATATTGATAGGAAAGCCTTTGTACTCTTAATTTCTCAAACTATTAACAAGGCACTGCCGGCTCTTTATTGTCCAGCTCATCAGATGTCAGCGAAAAATAAATAGTCACAAATCACGCATCATGATAGTTTTTGCAACATGGCCTTAGTCACAGGACATTAACTGGACAGGTGAGCTGCACCTTAGAGCTAAATCTTATACAAAGTGTTATGTCTAAGACTGACCTCAGTTCAAGTTATTTTACAATTTAACCAAATTATGTGCATTGTTACAAGGGCACCGGTGTTGGAGCAGATATTTAAAAATGACTAATTACTCTGAAACAATAATGGGAATACATGGCTGAACTCCTAGACAAAGTAATCATATCACATTACTTACTATCACACTCTAAAACCCTTTCAGTACTCTCAGTACTTAACAAATATCTTACCACAAATATCATTTGAAAGATGCCAGTATCCCTGCTTGCCTTAAAACCTTGATCTTCGTAATAAATTATGTATGGCTAATGCTGTTTCAAAATTCAGCAACATGGGGATTTCTATCCTTCTAAGTGTTGTAAGGATAGAAACACCTTACTATGGGAAAACATATATATCTGTAAATAGTTATTTATCACTAAAATCCCCTACTATTTCTTGGTCATAATAATAGATTAATATGTGTTTATATGTTTTTTTTTTTATATGGCCAAATCTTGATACATCTCTAATATTTTCTTTGTTGGTTCACACATACAGTGCTTGTCATTGTACCAACTGACAAACTGTGCAATACATGGAAGCTGCCATCTCCCTTCCATAAAACATGTGATTTTACAGGCGGGTAGGATTTACTGCCCCATTTTATGCCAAGCGGAGCAAGCGTTCCACCTCCTAATCACACAAAAACACCTATAAAGCCAGCTTAGAAACTTCCACTGTCTCAGCTGCCATTTTAGACAAACAAGTGTCTCTGACAGGCAGGAAAGTGTGTGACATCATGTCACATTTCACACATTGAAGTAGTGACTGATTCAGGACACTCTTGTTAATAATGTGAACAGGTTCACAGTAGCAAATCTGGAATACACTCAGCCTTCCACAGGGTAAGCTGGACATTTACCCAGGCTAACAGGTTCAGAGGCAACTTTACTAGAGTTCTCACTGTGTTCACCTGGTCCCAGTAGAAATATAGAATTACAAATGAAGCTGGAAGTGAAGGAGGGATCAAGCAGTCCATTACCTTTGGCTGATTACACAGATAACGGCACAGCTCCCCAATGTACTGGAAGATAGTCACGTCGTACTTTCTGCAGTCCTTCCAAAACTGTGAGGCTGAGAATTTCTTCTTCAAAACACAAGTTGCACCTACAGGATGAACACAAAATAAGAAAAAATAAGACAAGAAATAACAGATCTGATATGAGTGATAAGAATCAGAATCAGAAAACTTTATTTCTCCTGAAGGAAATTGTTTAATAATAAGTATAATAAGTATTTCTGCTTTTGTCAGAAAAGGTAACACTGAACAAATGAAGAAAACACACACCAAGCACACATTCAATGTCTTTATAGTTTTAAATTATTGCTGTTAATCAAAGTATTCCGTTCAAATGTATAGTACAAGGTTGTCCACACTGCAACAACCTTTGCTCTCTAAAAGGAGCCATTCGGTATAATTTTACTGTTTTTATGACTGTAGGTCAATCATTACAACACTGCAGTGACTGTTATTTAACAGTACATTCAGTGTTCACTCCTGTATTTACTCAGTCTCGACTAGGCTTGCACAATAATATTTTGCAAAGCATTAATGTGACCCAAAAAAAAAAATCAAATAATTCTGGTTAAAATAGATTAATGCAGGCCAATAAGAGGTGAAGCTGGTAAGACGGCAGTCGCTCCAGGCCTGGCACTGCAGGGTGGCCCACACACATGGTCAATATTATCAAAATCACAGCTGTACAATAAGGAACATATGCTGGTAGGTTTACACAACATGTCATTCTGATAGGTGTAAATATAACTACACCGATATAAATGACTGAAGTTAATCATATTTTTAGAGCAGATTTGAGGTCCAGCAGAGAAGTGATAACAAGCAAGAAATAACTGATCAACCCAGTCAATGAGGAGAAAAATGAGAAATTAACTTTAATTCAGCCTGGGTTTCACTCATTTACTTCACTTTGAGTTAAACTTTAAGCCCAAAGACCAACTCCAACAACAGAGAGAGGAAAGGAAAAAAGAGAGAGTCTGGCAGAAGAGACAATGGACATAAAGGAAGGAAACAGACAGTAAAAAGTAAAAAAACTATTCTTAATTATTTGTTACTACAAATGGTATTTGTTCACTAGGGACACTGCGCAGTGTGCTAAGTAAAAAAACCTGATCAAGCAGCTGAATGTGACATTCACAGTCTGAGATGGAACTGTGGTGCTGGTGGTGGTTTTGAGAGTGGGGGGTTTCCAACACTGACTGTGGGTCCTTGAGAAGTGCCCAAGTGTTTAAGGGATCTTTGAATGGAGCCCTAGAGCCCTAATATTCTTAGCATTTCTTTATTCCAATATTTTATTCTATTACTCTATAACAATGCAGTTCTCTATATGTTTTTAATACATTAAAAGGTATATTACGATATGTGGTTATATGCTATTTTCTTGATAGCCATTACCAGAATATTCAATACCACAGACAGCATCCCCTTTCCACAAATGATACATTTAGTAAGAGTTCATCTAGGAATTTTCTCAATTCCTTCTTTGTAAATGTTGAAATATAACTGAAAATTTCATAATGTGCTTCTTTCACCACTAGCACCAAAAAATACATTCTGACAACCAACAGCTTTTTAGCCTTTTCATCTCTCACACTGCTGTTTATAACCACTGTAAGTGACCCTCGATCAGATTCAGCATAGTTTACTGGGCTCCTGTGTGTGACACTTGTTGATGGCTGATCTGGTTTCTACTTAACAGTATCACCAAGATTTAATCTGGCACACTGGGTTACTTAAGTTGACACATTTGTCCACGTTAACCGTGGCTTCTCAGAACCTCAGGACCTGGGCAGAGCCTCCTAGGCTGGCTGGGATAAAATGTTCCCTTGTCCTGATCGTCACAGAGGAAGGCTGAACAAATGAGGACATTCTGATTCAACATAAAACAATGTCACATGTACACTGAAAACAGACTGCAGTGGACACTCAGTCCCTGGCCTCTATTGATGAAGAGTTCACTGTAGGTCAGTCAGCTCTCCAAAAGCAGCTGCATATGTGTACATCAGTTAGATAGGTTATGTACATAAATTAGGTTGCACGGTGCATGTTGAAGTCTGTTAATCATTCTGTAGTGAGACGCAGTGTCTCCTAACATGTGCTGGCTGCTTCCAGACCTACACAGGAGAGGGAACAAATACCAGACAGTATCAAAAACAGGTCACGTTGAAGTTGAATGGGGTGGCACGCTCAAAAATGTAATAACTGCACAGTATACTTGGCTTCTCACGTACATCGAATTAATTAAATTCCCACCTAAATGATCTACCTGCGTGACAACCACCTAGACATGTCCATACACACTTTTTCAAATCATAATGATGTTATGGCCTCTGGAGGTATCGTTACACTGAATTATGCCTTATTTATTTTTCCATTCTCTAACTTTAATTTACAGCATATCTCACAACCAACATGGCAGTTATCAGACTGTGATGTTATATAGGTTATCCACTGGAAATGATTGGAAGCTCAGAAAGCATCTATTTGTTTTTCTACAAATCGTGGCTTAGACATAAGCTCTTAAAAACAAAATGTGAGTGCAGTTATACTAGTTAAAACAATATAATATACTTCAAGTGTTTTGATGTGAAATGCAACACTCAGCCCAAAAAACTTTCCAAAACCGGGGTGACACAAACCAGACTTCTGAAGAGTTTCATACCAAATTCAGAGCAGGTTACAACATTAAACACTTCCGAAACCCTGCTGGATGCCTGAAACACATCATTCAATAATATAAAAAGTGAAAATTGTTTTTCAACAACACAGCCCTTGGAGATGATACACACAGTGCAGAAAAGTGGTACCCAAGATATAATGTTTCGTTGCTCATGTCAGATTGTCAATAAAACTGCTATACTTGTGCAACATACTCTATACGGGCAAAAATATTGGGATACAGCTATTTTTCAGGGTTTGGTTAAACCTCTTACTACCAGTTAAGAGAAATCTTAATGATTCAACACATTTTGAACAATACCATGCTTCCAAATTTGTGGACACAGTTTGGTGAAGAACCTTTTCTATTCCAGACTGTGCCGCAGTACACAAAGAAATAAAGACTGGATAAAGGCTGGATAAGTGTGGTGTGGAAGAACTTGATTGGTCCACACAGAGCCCTGACTTCAACCACATCCAGCACCATTGGGATGAACTGGAATTGAGATTGTGATCCGGGCCTTCTCGTCCAACATCAGTGCCAGATCACTTGAAGGCTCTTCTGAATGAATGGACAGAAACTCCCACAGAATCTCCAAAATCTTGTGGAAAGTCTTCCAAGACGAGTGGAAGATATCATAGCAGCAAAATGGGTTCCAACTCCATATTCAAGTTTGTATTTGAGTGCAGAGTCATTAAAGTCCGTGTTGGTGTAAACTTCAGACGTCCAAATACAATAAAACTCTGGTTTCTTTCACAACCATAGCAAATAAGTAAAAACAAGTGAATTTTTTTCAATGTGTTATTTCACATCCAGCACTGAATATTGCAAGTTTGAACTCCAGCAAGAAAATCTGAAACTTAGACCTGCACCACAACCCCACATCCAGATTCAGCATAGTTTACTGGGCTCCTGTGTGTGACACTTGTTGATGGCTGGTCTAGTTTCTACTTAACAGTATCACCAAGATTTAATCTGGCACACTGGGTTACTTAAGTTGACACATTTGTCCACATTAACCGTGGCTTCTCAGAACCTCAGGACCTGGGCAGAGCCTCCTAGCCTGGCTGGGAGAAAATGTTCCCTTGTCCTGATCGTAGTGCAGGTCTAAGTTTCAGATTTTCTTGCGGGGGTGGGTGGGAATAGAGATGTGTTCGCGGGAGCGGGACAAAGACATTGTTCTCTGGACTCCATTTGCTTTGAATATATTTTACAATGTGTTTTTATGTTGGGAACAACATATGTGGGCCGCAACCTAACCTGCAGATGTTTGCATTGTGTGGGAATCTCTGTGGCGCCGGCAGAATGGAAGCACAATGAGCACAATGAGCACTGACTGAATGCAGAACCACACCACAAATGTGAATGTTTCCCTATATTTCTCTTATTTAGATTTTGAAATGCTTCTATTAAGACTGTTCAGATATTTTTAATTCAAGTCAGTAGCCCTCAAGTCAATCAGCCCTTTACTCAAAACAGAATGGAATGTCAGATACAGTATTTCTCCGATTCAAGTGATAGTTCTGGACTATAATAAGATATGATCACCATGCCAGTTTAGGGTGGTACCTTCAGAGTTATCACTATTTAATGAACTAAGTGGCGTAAGCACATTGTAGAATTCCGACTAGCATAACAAATAGCTCAGCTCAGCTAAGACTGACCTACTAATAAAACAAATGGTTCCAGAGAACATAAGGATTCATGCCATTTAAAGAGAGCATTACCCAACTCAATGGTGCCCCCAATGCCAACCAGAGAAGCTGCACTGTGGTAGAGAGGCAGTGGTGTGTAGATCACGTCCTCCGCTGTGCCACCATAAGCCCAGAATCCACCTGATGCCTTCAAAGACTGCAGATGTGTGATCACAGCAGCCTTGGGTAAGCCTGCAAGAAATATTGTGGAGAAAAGTCATATATATATTAAACCTGAACAGTCGACATATTACAGAAAGCTCTGGACTACTGTCGATATGATCATCACACCATGCCATCTTTAAGATGGTACAGTCAGTCTTCTTACTATTGACCTCTTTGACTCAGTAAAATATGATACAATGTCTTAGCAGGAGGAAATGGAACTTTCTGTCTGCTCCCATATTTTAATCACTGTCTAAAATAAGCCCCATGCTGTTTTCATTGTAGGATAGGGTTTGAGCAAGTGTGCACATGCATGCATAAAGCATTTCAAATAGCTGATTTGTTACATCAATCATAATTTCAAAGGCAACAAAAATGTGAAGGCTATTACCATGTCATTGTGATAATTCATTTAAAAATGACCTATTTGATCTATTTATGTCTTAAAATTAAATTAGCCCTCTGTCACTGTGCTAATCACCCCTGTTCTGATTTGATTCCCTGTGTGGGGCCTCATTCAAAAAGCAGTCCGGGTAAAACACCGCTTATAACTTCAGTGTGAATGGGTGGAGCTAAGCTGCTTTAGGGTGAACAGAATGTGACAGTACTTGTGGCATCATCGAATCAGTGAATTCAAAACAGGTTTTTACAAAATATATCACAAAAAGTACACATAAAGCAGCAGCTGGTGGCCTAGTGATTATGCGTTTGCCCTGCAATCAAGACTGCTAAACGCCTCTGAGATACCGAGTAAGGTACCGTCCCCACACTGCTTCATTTTGTGAGTGGGTTAAATAAAGACTATTTTGCTTTTCACACTGTTTACTATGGTGTTTTCACGTTTGACAGAATCTTCACTTTCACATAATTATTAGAGTACTTGTACATGTATTTCATGGACATTTTATCAGTGAATTCTAAAACATCATACATTCTATTACACCCATTAATTTTAAGTGGGCCTTTAATCCAAGAAAACTGTAGTCAATGTTCACTTTCACATAACGTACTTGCTCCACCAGATCAGGGTTGACCCACAGCCATCCCACTGGTTGTTATTTCATCTTAGTTTCCATGTACCGTATAACATGAGGAGTGGATGTTTTTTAGTTTTGAAACTTGAATAATGTTTATGTACTGCCACAAACCCTTCTGTTTAAAAAAAACAAGGAAAATGTATTACATTATATTCCTGTGAAACAAATACAACATGAGAGCAGGGAAATTGCTTTAATAAAGAAAGTGAAAGTGATCATTCGGTCAACACCACAGCACACAGTGTGAACAGCATGACATTTCTCTTCTGTATTTAACCCTTTCACAAAGTTAAGCAGGGGGCAGCCAGGAACACGGCACCTGAGAAGCATTTTGTGGGGAAAGTATCTTACTCAGGGTGCCTCAGAGGTGCTTAGCAGTCTTGGGATGACATGTTAAAAGCAAAAATATGAAGCCATATTAAAACATATTAAAAAACAAGAACATAGTAATATTTGGATCATAAAGAAATAATGATAGTAGTAAAACAGTCTGGGGGCACAGTGAGGGCACACTGTCCCAAAACATATCGAGGCTGTTTCCAGACTCGCACAAGGAACAAGTACCAGCTTGAGAGAGGGCAGGAGTTCACTGGAGTTAAAAACAATGATGTGGTGACTGTACAGTCAACTATGCTTCTCATGTAAACCTAATTACTTTATTTGGTTGGAATTACCTAAATGCGTAACACCACACTGTACCTGCACGCACATGCTTTGCTCTTGAAAATTGGAATTATATTTCGGCCGCTAGAGGAATCCCTTATTTGAACTTCAGTGTCAAGCCTGGGTTAAACACAGACATATTAATTGTTTCCAGCCTCCAGTGGTAAGACACGTAGTGTGTAAGTACTCGGTATGCATTTTCCTGTAATTGTTCCTGGTGACCACTTGAAAAACTTTGTATGCGCATAAATCTTTGGTTGGTGTACTGCATTCCATTACACTCACAATAAAACTGTATAAAATGACGCACCACTGAACTAACACTTGGATAGAAAACAATCTAGAAAAACAAGGCAAGGCCAGATTTGATCTGAACTGATTTCGGCAGGTTGATGCAATACAGCTTTAATAGTAAGACTTGTAAACAAAAGCACAAACATAAAAGAACATACAGACATACGCAGACATGTTATTCTACTTTAATAAGGTAAAAACAAACAGTTCATTTGCATATTGTCCTGGAGAGGGTGTAAAATGTGGCTGTTTTATGGATACGGTACTGATGTGGTACAATCGATTCAATTCATAGTATTATTACACTGCTAGACAACGGCATGTCATGCCATGTCACAAACTGCAGAAGCAAGTCTATACCGGGTAACAATTTGCACAATTTGACTCAAATATGTGATTTACTGCTAAGTGCTGGTATATTAACTTCCTGTATATCTTAGTTGTAAAGGCCTTCCAGCCTAATGCAAAATCAATTACATCAAACTTTTAGAAATTGTTTCTTTTTGGAAAAAATTGCATTCTAACAGACATAAAGACTTCCGACAATCAACCTCTCTGTGCAGCATAAAAAGGAAAAGGCATGAATAAGTCAGTAGCTCTACTGGGGTTCAGTATATACACTCCGTTACAGTTTCTGACACCCATCAAGATTCATGTCATCCCAACAATGCAAGTCTCCAAGAGATATTCTAAATGCTTGCCACAACAGGGCTTTGTCAAGGCAAAGGCAGAAAGACATGCCAGGAGGTTAAGAATGCAAAAACAATGGTGCTTTATGAAGATGAAATCTTGCTTTGGAATGGCAAATACATCATAAACTCCTGTCAGCGCAGCATTAACATTGTTTTCATGAAAATGTTTTGTTGCTTATGATTTTAGTAATTATCTATCCATGATCAGCTGGTGCCCTGCTAAGAAAAAGGCGTCATAAATTTGCATGCCCTAAAAGTAGGACACACAAATTCCAACCTATACACAGTTACTGAGCAATGAGTAGGAATCCCGTTCATGAATGGGTTCTTTCTCCAGATGTAGTTCAGATCACATGACTTATCTGGACCCCATGTGGGTTCTTTCCCCTGGACTTTCAGACCCTGTGCTATTTGCCAAGAAGGCAAAGAGATGTGCACTTTATGTATTTACTAAATAAACAGAATAAAGATCACTATAGGTTTTATAATGTTTTTAGCACTAGGACAGAACGAAAAGTTCAACTTCAGACAAAGTTAAACTTCAGACAAAGTTCAACTTTAGACAAAGTTCAACTTTAGACACCCATCACACTGATTTGGTGGAAAAAGGGGACAGAGATGATTATAAAATAATTCTATAAATAAATAATAATAAATGGTTTAAAGGGATTGATTTTTAAAATATCTTTTAATTGTTACTTTCAACCTATACATGTACTTATTTGTTCCTATAAGCTGTCTTCATTGCACAGTCCAAGTACATATGAGTGTATGTTACTACTCTGGTGTCTGTGAATTTTGCAGTAATTATATTACCAGTTTTCTCAAGGAAAGTAAAGTTCTCTCATTCTAAAAAGCCTTTTTTCTGCAGAATGCTGGAACATGAACATTGCAGAAACAGTTCTTAAATAATAGAGATGATGAAAATCTGAGATGCTGACTATTCGTTTCCTCCTATGCTAAAAAGGAATACAATTACATTTTCCTTGGAAATGTAGCTGAATTATTTGTTACAACATTAGTAAATTATATTTATGGAGTTTCACTAATCCATGCAAAGGCTGAAGATATTGTGGCCAAATCAGTTATTTTTACAAACAAATCAAAACTTTATATTTACACACACACACACACACACACACACACACACACACACACACACACACACACACACACACACACACACA
>JBBKCR010015365.1:0-12397 GCA_037577295.1 Ladigesia roloffi | reverse complement strand
GGAGAGACTGAGTGTGTTGGGAGGAGGATGTTGAGGAGAGACTGAGTGTGTTGGGAGGAGGATGTTGAGGAGAGACACATCACACACACACACACACACACACTACATCCAAACACTACACACATCACACACATCATTTACACATTAAACACACTGTATTCAATAAACACATAGAATCTAATAATGACAAAATTGCCAAAACATTTATGAATGTTAAAAATATAATTTTTTTCATATGAAATATTTTAGTCAGATCACACCCCACGAGAATATTCCTCATCCTTATGGTTTTCAGGATCCTAAATATTACAATGCTATATTAATCACACACCCTGACACAAAGACACACACACACACACAGCAAATATTTACTCTGTACTTGCAAATGAACCTCTCCTTCACAAAGAACAATGCAGTGAACACACCCATTAATTAAAGCCTGAAACACCTGAGCACCAGCTGAGACCGGGATGATGTGTTGACTCAAAAATTTAGATCTACAAATATCTGTAAATGTTTTTATTTATTCTTTAACTTTTCATTTATTAAATTAGCTATTTAATATCTTCAGATGTCTTTAAATATCTTGAAATGTGGGATCAGGTCCCATCCTGTCTGAAACCGGTCTGTGGTTAAAATGTGTGTTATCATCTCAGTGTCGAATATATTTTGTGTGATTAATGTAACTGGTAATGTCAGAAGATTTAAGAAAAGGTTAAAGGTTTTGAGCTGTCAGTTATTTGGAGTAGAACCCGCCCATTTTCTCATCGATGTTCAGTTCATGTCCAGCTCTTTTCGGTTCTCTGGTCCTGAGAGCGCTGCCATAGACCCGCCCTCCTGATACAATATCACAACAACCACATTGCGTCCAGAGGAGTGGAACATTCGTGCAGAATATTCTGATGCTAAACCAACAACTGAAGATACTCAGAGACTTTGGGTATAAGACAAAACTTGAACATTACAGAACAAAAGCTGTAGTTTCTCTTGAAAAAATAAAAGCTGTAGTTTCTCTTAAAATATAAAAGCTGTAGTTTCTCTAAAAAACTAAAAGCTGTAGTTTCTCTTAAAAAGATCAAAGCTGTAGTTTCTTTTAAAAAATAAAAGCTGCAGTTAATCTTAAAAAATAAAAGCTGTAGTTTCTCTTAAAATATAAAAGCTGTAGTTTCTCTAAAAAAATAAAAGCTGTAGTTTCTCTTAAAAAGATCAAAGCTGTAGTTTCTTTTAAAAAATAAAAGCTGTAGTTAATCTTAAAAAATAAAAGCTGTAGTTTCTTTTAAAAAATAAAAGCTGTAGTTAATCTTAAAAAATAAAAGCTGTAGTTTCGCTTAAAAAATAAAAGCTGTAGTTTCGCTTAAAAAATAAAAGCTGTAGTTTCTCTTAAAAAATAAAAGCTGTAGTTTCTCTTAAAAGATAAATGCTGTAGTTTATCCTTAAAAAAATAATCTGAAGTTACTTTTATAAAAGAAAATCAAACTGTGTATAATGGTTGTGTGTGTGTGTTTGAGCAGTCTAAAAGTAATTTCTGTTTGGATGTTTTCAATAACTGACTGTAATTGATGACTTTTAGGGTTTCTTTCAGGGAAGCATGAGAATATTCTGATGCTGAACCAAGAACTGAACATATTCAGAGACTTTGGGCATAAACAGCAGCTGTAGTTTCTCTTTAAAAAAGCTGTAGTTTCTTTTAAGAATAAAAGCTGTAGTTTCTCTTAAAAAAACATCTGTAGTTTCTCTTTAAAAAAGAACATCTGTAGTTTATTTTAAAATAAAAGCTGTAGTTTCTCTTTAAAAACATCAGATGTAACTTTTTAAATAGAACAACCAAAGTGTGTCTTTTATAACGGTGGTGTGTGTGTGAGCAGTCCACAGTCCAAAAATTATTTCTTTTTGGATGTTTTAAGTAACTGACTTAAGTCTAATTGATGACTTTTAGGGTTTTTTTCAGCAAGGCATGAGGGAACACGGTGCTGGAGCAGAAAGCACGTACCTGTGTTCCAGCGTTAATCAAAGCAGCTGTAAGAGAATCCTTCAGGGCTCCACACACACTCAGTCATGCGTTGTGTGATGAAGTATGTGTGTGTGTGGATCCCTTCATGATCAGTTGGAGCCAGAATGTCCTCACAGTCCTGCTGTTTCTGGCCGTGTGCTCTGGCCTCCTGATTCCTGAGTGTTCTTCATGTGCTCCTCCAGAAAACACACCAGAGGAAAAAAACCACCACACACACACAATAAAAAAATTAAACGAAGCAAAACCAGCCTCTTCTCCTGAGCCTGCATATGATCTTTTCACTTAGCACACTTGTATGTGTATGTGTGAGTGTATGTGTGTTTTACACTGATAACGGGTTGGTCTGTTGGTCACACCCTGCCGAGTGTTTGTTTCCCTGGTTACAGTGATCTTTGGCCCTGAGGCTCTGGTGGTCAGATATTGTTATAACAACTTCCAATCGATCATCAATCACTCACTCAAAAGTCTTGCTGTGGGCAAGACGACCGGCTTCAGGTGAAGGTTTGTGCATTACGGAGCTACCATCCCAGACCAGATATCCCTGACTGTGTTACAGAACGACCAGAGGGAGATCTGGTCTAAATATTCTTAGATTATTTAAATATTTACTTGTTTTATTGATTTCATTGATTTCTATCTTATCTATTTGTTAATTTGCTCTAATTTTAAGACTCTAAATCTGTCCTGAACTTCAGAACAGTGACTTTCACTCTGTGGCGAATGTTCATGTTCACATTTTTAGTGGTACTGACCCTGCTTTGCTGAAACTGAGAGCTCAGAGGCTCACCTGACCATCATGGTGAGGTCCTGCTGTGGATAAGGCTTCTGTTGCTGCATTCATGGTGGTGCCATTGGCTCCCAGAAATTCATAAATTTCCACCATTTCCACCGTACTGACACTGACTGTGTAAACCTGGGTTAGTCAATGGCAGAACAGACACACACACACACACACACACACACACACACACACACACACAAACGCACAGTCACACCTGCCAGCAAATTAACAGCTCCTGTTCAATTTCAGGTTCAAGTTCAAGTTTATTTATGTAGCACATTATCATACACAGAAGATCATTTATTGTGCTTGACAGCAATGGAAATTAAAATAAGGAGAATAAAAAAGTAGAGAAAAATTAAACAAGATAATGAGGAGGGTACAGGAAATGAAAGAATACATAAAGGAACATTAAAAGTGAAGCAAAAGGGCATTAAAATATTTTAGAATGATCATGTTGCTTTTATCTGCTTCCCAGCTGGCATTTTAAGGTGGAGTCAGCATTGAATCACCGTCAGGTGCGTCAGGTGTCAGTGTTGGATAACCGTTGGATTTTGTTTCGATTTTGCAAATCTAATCAACGCAACGTCATTCCAACGTTGATTTCAGGTATAACTCAAATTTTATTTATATTCTACATTGAATCCATAGTTAGTTAACAACACCATTTCAACCATTTGGTATTCAACGTTGTTTTGACGTTGAATGAATGTTTTTTCATAAACTGACATCATTTCAACCATATTTAAATGTTTAAGGTCGGTCGAATGCCAGCTGGGATATTAAAGCCACAGTCAAAGCAGATCTGACAGGAACGGGCAGCTTGTTGCAGCAACGACTCTCCCTGTAACTAGTGATTCTAAGCTGTTCTGGAAAAGTTTACCAGCCAAATGCTCCCTTTATACATTTTTCATTTATTAAATGTTCCCTTGAGTTTAAGCAAGCACAGGTGCTGTCCTAATTACTGCACTCTGGTGGCCCAGCAGGTCTCAGTTTTACACGACATAATTCTGTACTCAGAGAAGTAATGAGTAATTTCTGTCAGCGCTAACATGACAATTTCTTATTAAATACAAGGATTTCACACCAGTGACAATGACAGTTCTGCACCTGTTCAGCTCCTCCCTTTCCGGAGCTCCTCCTGTCCTCCACTACCTGCTGGAGAAAGCTGGGACTCTGCGGATCCTCGTTCCTTCTCTCCTTCCTTACAACAGACTGCTTAAATCATCAACTCTGAGTACCTCTGTCGTGTGATAAAGGAAATTAATGATGGATTCAACATAGCAATCCACAAACTAGAAGTTTCATTTTGACTGAAATAATAAGAGTAGAAGCTGCAGAAGAAAATGGCACCTAAACTCGTTCTACAAGCTTCGATGCTGTGTATGCCCATTTTGTAGAAGAAGATTTCAAAATCCCCCGAATCATGTGCTGAAGAACCTGTGTGAGTCGTTCCTGGAAGGCAGGAGTCCCCGATCTTCATCATGGTCTGAGCTGACCTGAGGGATGCATGATGAGAACCTCAAACTCTACTGTTTAGACGACCAGCAGTGTGTTTGGTGTGTCAGATTTCAAAGAACCACAAAACCCACAACTTCTGTTCAGTAGATAAAGCTCTGGCTGATCTGAATATTCTTATGCATTATTGTACGAAGAAAATCGCATAACAATGATGTATAAAATGTTTTTAGTTTCAATTTGAGTCTTTTAATGAACATCGAGAGTCCCAAAAGAAAACAAGCTTATTTAGATACTACAACAGGGCTGTTCCTGGGGGACCTTCACTCCATTGGGAGTCCAAAATTTATACAGAAGGAAGAGAGACTCATCTGCTGCGCAGAAGTTCGAGATGCCTTCAAGCCTGGAGTCAACAGAAACTGGTCTTGACACAGACTCTGGACTCAATGGCTAAAGCAATCCTTCAGGAGATTTGAACAATGTGTTCTCTGCTTATTATCAGACTTTATTCTGAATTTCTTTATTTTAAAAATCTTGCTGAACATGTTCATCAGTTCAACAGGATTTTACAGTTGTGCTCCTAAGTTCATGTACCCTGGCAGAATTTATTTCATATTTCAGAGAACACGAACGATAACTCAAAAAACTTTCTTTCACTAATGGTTAGTGTTTCATAATCACAAGACAAACTACCCAAATCACCCTGATTGGAAGTTTACATCCCCTTGTGATTTGTCCTGATAACATGCACACAACTCACCACAAATGGGTTTGAATGGCTATTAAATGTAACCATCTACACCTGTAATCTATTTGCTTGTAGTTAGTGGGTGTGTGTAAAAGGTCAGTGAGTCTCTGGATTCTTGACAGATCCTTGAATGTTTTTTTGGGTTCTAAGTCATGGGGAAGGCAAAAGAATTGTCAAAGGACCTTCAGGAAAAGGGAGTTGGACTCTATAAAACAGGATAGGGATGTTAGAAATTATCAAAGGAACTGAGAATGCCAATCAGCAGTGTAACACAGAAAATTAAGGTACACCGTTCCTGCTGTGAAACACGGTGGTGGATCAGTGATATTTTGTGGGTGAGTGAGTTACAAAGGCACAGGAAATTTGGTCAGAATTGATGGCAAGATGAATGCAGTAAGTTATCAAAAATACAGAAAAATGTGCCCTCATTAGCCCAGAAGCTGTGCATGAGCTGTCATTGGCTACAATAAAATAAAGTGAAGATTCTGGAGTGGCCATCTCAGTCTACTGACCTCAATATCATGGAGCCACTCTAACAAACTGAATGAAAGTGTCCGACTTAAAATGATACATGGAGATTCTTCTCCTTGCATGAATGACAGTCTTCACAGTTTTAGGTGTAGTCACAGGATCTGGCGTCCTTGGAAGTCTACAAATTTGGAGGTTCACCACCTACAACTTAAAGGTTTGTTTTTAAACTTTACTGTAATATGTTGAGAGAGGCTAGAGACTCTTCTTGTAGCAGTCTAAAAGCAAGCAGGACCATAATGTGTAATTTGACAAAATATTGAATCTGGCTTTTCCTATCTTCAGTCCATCCAAAATGCCGCTGCTAGGCTATTAACTCACACGCATCGATGTTCTCATCACCCCGGTTTTACCTGATTCACTCCTGTCTCCTGGTTGAATTCAAAATCCACATCAAAATCCTCATACTGACATTCAGACCTGTGCATGAACACACTCCCAAATACTTATCATACTGCCGCTGCAGTGATACTTGCTGCTTCCTCATCTTTTAGAAACTGGCGAAGCTTCTAAAACTCTTCCTTGATGTTCCTCTCTGTATGCCTGGCCTGAGAAACGATTACAGAAAGAGAAACGATTAGGAGACACAAACAGATATTTAAAAAAACTTTTACTACCCACAGGATAAGTGGAGATCAATCAATAACACAATTATAGCAACATACTTCTCGATTCAACATGAGGTTTCAGCTTTATGTGGGCTAACTGTGTACAGAAAAAATTGAGTAGGATTTTTACTTACTATTTCTCTGTTTGACTGATATGCTGGAATGATAAATGTATTGAAGTATATGAAATTAAATGAAGTATAAAATCCCACAGATGGCACAACACAACAGAATGTTTTCAGCTTTCATTTCCTTCTCTATGTTACTGATGGAATTTGAAAGAGATAACATTTCTTCTTTTTCATCATCTGACACTTTTGTTCCTCTACCTCCTTTAGTGCAGTAATCCTTGCTGTCTTCTTATCTCTTAGAAACCGGTGAGGCTTCTCACAGTCCTCTTTTATCTTATTCTCTGTGTGCTTGGCCTGTGTCCAGACAGTGAGACGATCAGAAGATAAAAACAAGCTTTTACCACCTGCAGGATATTTGGAGATGCATCAGGAACATGATTATGGCAACATATTTTTATATTAAATATGACACTTTGCCTTAATGTGGGCTGTTTGATCATAGTGTTGTTTAGCTTTCTTTATATACTTGTATGTTCTTCTGTAGAGGCTCCAAAATCATCTGGATTTTATTATGGAATTACAGAAGTTTAGTTGAGTGCATTATTTGCTCTAGTGACCAACTAACAGACTGTATCTTATCTGCCTAACACTTTTCTTTAAGAATCCTAAATTTGCTGAAATGACTTTTAATCTTCAGGTATTTCAGGTATTTTGTTTCCCAAACCCAGATTAGGAACAAACTTTTCTTCATGAAGCTTAAACTGCTGATTAGTCCAGAGAGAAACTATGTAAATGTTGAGGAGGAGGCCCTTAAATGAAGTCATTGCTCATTGTAGACTGAGTGTAGAACAAAGAGTGAGTAAAATCATGATCAGAGTTTAATTTAAATGTAATTGATTTTGCTAAGAAAAATGCTTTATGATTTTCAGCCACTTACAGCAAATAATATTACTTTTAGTTGTTTGGCCGAGTGACTGTTTCTTACTTGTAAGAAGTTCTTCAGAAACCTTTTCCTTCCTACAATATTTCTCTCATAATCATCCTCATCTGACAATTTTGCTCCTCTGTCCTGCTTCATTTCCATAGAAAGACACAAAAATTATAAGATTGTCTTTAATAACATCAGAAGAAAATTGTGGATCAGAAGAATCATCCAGACGGAAAAGGATGGAGGAAGCTGTGAGAGAAAAGGTGATTACAGAAGCTGATACTAATATTATATCGAGAGCTGAAATTGTCAGTACAAGCCGTGTAATATACGAGACTGTCAGGATCACAAAACATGGAAATAAAGCTTTTATAAAGAGCTTTTATTCAAAAGCATATTCAGATTGGCACTTAATTATCGAACGTTTCATGTACTGTGCAGCTAAATTCTTAAATTCAATATACAGGAACGGCATTTTATCATGATACGATTGATACTCACACTCATATTTGTGTAAAGCTTTATTATGAACAGTGTTTAACTGTGCTGTTCCACTTTAACTGACGTCCCCACTGGTAAGATCCTGAGTGGATAAAGTGACCGGTTACAGAAAAATGGAAAAACTCTCTCACTAAAAGTGTGAGTGATAGTGTGCAGGTGGGTGTCGGTCAGAAGATCCGTGAATGTCAGTTTCCCCATGTCCCAGTCCAGCTGCACTCGGATTGTCTGCAGTTTCTCTTTAGGTGTGAAGGACTGAACTGGCTTTCTAGGGCAATATATACAATACATATCAGTGCTTTTGTTGTAGTACAGCCTACACAGTGAACTCAAAAAAGAGATTTTGGTTCTTGATACCGACTCTGGTATTAAACCCAGGGACCAGTAACCACTGTCTCCAACCTGGACGTCCCAGAAGTGTTTCCCTGTGTTAAAACCCTTAGAACCCAGAACACACTCATACAAATCAAATCTTTCTGGATTATCAGGAAGTGAAGATCTCTGGTCTCTGATTTCTACAGCAGTGAGATCATCAGACAGGAGAAGGTTTGGATGTGCAGTGTTGGGGTCCAGAGTAACAGGGGCTGAGGAGAGAGAACCGAATTGATAATCATGTTAGAGTGTTTATGTAACCTCTGCCCTTTCTCCTTTTCAATTTTCATTTCTAGAACATATCTTACATTTAGCTGGTCAATCTGATATTTGAACTGAATTAAAAGACAGTGGAAATAAAACGGATTTAACAGTAATATCATGTCTGGTCCATCTCAGTCACCCGAGTACTAGGAGGTACACATCTCTGGGCACGAGTGTGTGATGTCATGGATTGTCAAGTGTGTGGTCGCTGGGTGAGAGGGAGGAGCTTAATTAGCTCATGAGCTAGTTTGCTAGGTGCTCAATGACATGTCTACCTGTCTTGTGTTTAAGTAAAGTGACTGAGTTGTCCGCATTGTGTGATTGGCTGTCTGCGTGAGTCTGTGTGTTTAAAAGCCCAGCCAATCCACCGAATCATTGTGTGGTCATCCATTACCATCCTGAATTTCTAGTTCGGGTTCAGAGTTTTTAAAGCAAGGTTTATCATTCTTGGTTATGTATTTGCATTGCTTCAGTGGACTTTCCCGTTGACTCCCAGCGGTCTCTCCAGTGGCAGTGGAGAGCTCTCTCACCCGCCCAAACCTTGTTTAGTTGGAAGCTTGGGCAAAATCTTTGCTTGGTTCTTGACTGTGTACTCATCTTGTGTTCTCTCCTTCTGTGTATCTGCAGGGGTGAACTTGAGTGCCTCATCATAGTGAGGGAGCTCCACAGAGCATGGAGGAATTGAACTGGCCACAGTATTCACAAGGCCTGCTTAGACTTCTGAAGAAGTGGACTTTGCAGAAGAGTTTGTTCATGTGTTCAGAGAGAGTGTCATTGGGAGAGAAGACATCCAGAACTTTTCTGTTTAAAATTAAAATGTCTGTTTGCGCCCTTTTGAGAGAAAGTCCTCTGGTGCCACTGTGTAATTCTACAAGTCTTAGTTTTATTGTGTGTGAGTAAGACTGGTCTTTGGCTGGTCGAAAATTAAGATCTTTTATGTCCAAAACTTTGTTTCATGCTAGTGCACCCTTCCCCCACACCCACCCTGACAAGAGAATGTTTAGTGTGACAATGTAGTATTCAAACCTTTTAGGAAATTAAGGGCTTAAATCAAGAAAAACTATTTTCTGAACTTTTAAAAAGTGAAAGTGTTTCAAAGTAAAAAAATTCCTAATATAAGATTTGTTGCACAGTTCTAATGGAGTCTAAGCTGCTAATAATATCCTGGTTTAAATTCTCTGTTTTTGCGAAGCTTTACAAAGGTGACACGATAGTGTTGGATTAATGATGGTTAGATCTAAACAGGTAAGAGCAGCAGAACATACTGTACTGGATGATCTCCTGCATCTTCTCCCAAACTCTGAACTTTAGGTTGGAAATGTGTTTGGCAACATCGATGTGAGCTCCTGACATCTTCTCTGGATCCTTTGGCTTGTGCTGAACTCTGATAATGGAAAGAGAGCAGAACATATTTTTCAGTAAACATATTTTTCTGTAATAAATAAAAAGATGTAAAAGTGACAGAAGTGATTTGAGAAAAAAAACCCTCAAAATGAAGAGAGAAAACAAACACCAACTCACAGTTTGATCGTAGACTCCAAGTTCTAAGTGAAGAATAAAGCATGAATAAAAGTATGATATTAAATTATTTTGTCCATCATAGGTTTACTGATGTTTCTCTAAATATATATATATATATATGAGACACACTAACAATCTCTTCTTCTGGAGTAGAAAAATCCTCTATAAATAAAAATAGTGGAAAATGTGAGAGTGAGTTACTTACGGATAAAAACAAAATGTCTTCAGCCTTCATTTCCTTCTGTATTTTCTTAACTGTATCTGAAATATGTGATATTTTTCCACTGATCTCCTCAATCATCCTCCTCATCATCTGACTCTTTTGCTCCTCTTCACCCTTCAGTGCAGCGATCCTTGCTGCTTCTTCATCTCTTAGAAACTGGTGAAACTTCTCAAACTCCTCCTTCATCTTCCTCTCTGTGTGCTGGAACTGTGTCTGAAATTAGAGACAATTAGAAAACTCAAACTCTAACAGATGCTCTACAAGCTTTTACCATCTACAGGATTAGTGGAGACTTATCATGAATATAATCCTACCAACATGTTTCTCAATTCAACATAATGTTTTACCTGTATGTGGGCTGCTGTTTGGTCATAGTCTTGTTTAGCTTCTTCGAAGACTTTCAAGTTCTTCTGTAAAGGCTCTAAAGCAGCCTGGAGTTTATTCTGGAAGTAAACATTTTCAGGTTAGAGTGTTATTTTGAATGTAAATACATGTTTGTGTTGAGTGACTCAAAAATCCATTTAGCATAAAATGATTCTTGCCCAATTCAGCACAAACCACATCACAAGTTTGCAGATGAAAGTGGTGGGGCTCATTAGGAACAACAAGTTGTCCAAATACAGAGAGCAAGTCTGATATTAAGACTGCATTTGAAAGCTGGAACACATGTTTATGTTAGGGTTACATTAACATCATGTGGTATCATTAAAGGAATTTGTCACCTTTTATAGCTATTAGGTGAAGTTGGCTGAAGTTTCTGATTTTCCTTTGATTTGGAAAAATCTTAAAACTGTAATGAAGAACACTGTATTTTACATAAATAAAGTTTTCAGTATCAGTACTTTACCTGCATTATTATTTTTTTGGAAAAATTTAACTTTCACTTCACTACATTTGAAAGACAAAATGATACTTTTCACTTCACTACATTTCTATCAATGTTCTCGATACTCGTTACTTCAGTTCTGAAAGTGGGGGGTGTTGTTTAACTTGTCTAAAAGTCATTGGTTATTTAGAAGATGACAGCCTATCATAAATCACCAATAGTATTACGTCACTGCTGTGACACTGCAGCGCCAGGGTTTTGGAAACATCAGAATCCAGCTTTGTGACTTGACTTTAGACTTTCGCTCATTGAATTGAGACTTGACACGCGAGTTGTAACTTGTAAGCAATGTTCATTTCATGGATTTATTTATATCTTGCACTCTACAACAATCCCCCATTCGCCATAATCCGAAAACTGAAAACTAACTCTCTGCAGTCCGAGGAAAACGGTTTTCGGATTGCCGGGGGGGTTATAAAGTTAATCGAGGTGTCGTTGGAATTTTCACATATAGAGTATGAGATATATTTTTCATATTTACCACTTAGATTTAAAGTCATTTAAAGCAAACTCTCCATGTTGGCGAGGGAAATTCACAGCTCACAGATGAGTAATAGCCAACTGTAATCACTGGGCATGGCCAGTTAGCATATCTTCTAAACATTTAGAGCTCAAAATCCTACATTTATAGTAACCCTTTCAAAATTTAGATTTAGAGCCCAATATTTAGTTTTTTTAAACAAATTTAGCTCTAACTTTGTGAAAATTGTGTGAAAATTGCACTAATTGCACTACCACCTATAATTTGATTTTACAAACGGCACCCACAGACTTGCACTTGGTAGAAATGAGATGTGAACATCTCTGATGCTGCATCCATGGGCATATTTAAAGTCTATGTTTAATGAATAGATTAAAAATCATATTTTAAAAATTGTTTGGCTAAAAGCAACAGCCGCATTTACAGAGGTTAAGTATAAATATATAAGTTATTATTATTTTTTTTTATCAATTCTGGTTTTGTTTAATTCTGTAACATTCCACCTTATTCCTTATGCTACATCTTCTACAAGCAAAATAAATGTTAGGTTTTGTAAGTGTGGTAGTAAAAAATAAACAATGCAATTAAATATGTACTTTTAATGCTAAATAATTTTTGGCAGTATGCATTTGACTGTGTGATATTCACTTGTATTGGAGTAACATTTGACTATGCTGTCTGTACTTTCACTTAAGTAATGAATTTAGGAAGTTCTTCCTCTGCTTGACACAGGATATATACTGGTCTGACCAGAATCCCGTAATTCACAAACATGTGACGGGAAATTACGGTCTGGTTTTATTTTAGTCTATTGTATCACTACGAAACCAGACCCCTTAATCTTAACCCTTAATATAACCTTAATTTTTACCTTACTTTCCAAGAAAGTAAGGAAAATTAAGTGGAAAAGTGCACAGATTAAGTCTGATTAAGGGGTAAAACTACCCTTATTTTTTAAATTTGCCCCTTAAATAACTGAGCCTCCTGAAGAAAATGTCTTATATTTAGGATTAAGGGGT
>JBBKCR010015350.1:0-12398 GCA_037577295.1 Ladigesia roloffi | reverse complement strand
AAAACAAAGTCACCTTCGACTTGGATGCCCTGGGGGTAAGCAAATAAACATCAGATTTTCATTTTTGGGTGAACTATTGCAGTGAGATGACGTTTCATATTTATTCAGTCTGAGTTGTCATGATTACACTATTTAAATAGATTAATCTGGTAAAAAAAAAAATCAAGTTCTCAATAAACAGATGATCACGTAGCGATTTAGTACAATTTAGTGTAAAGTTAAAGCATTTATATTAATGCTAGTATCAAAACTATACCTAATAATAGTAATAATATCAGTAACAATAGTAAGAATTTAGCAGATGAGCAAAAGCAATAACAAAACAAAGCAGAGGTAAATTTTTTGGAAAGTATATAATTCTTTGAAATGTTTAATTTTAGTAATTGATGTCTTTACTTTTTAGTTATTAGTGATTAGTCATTGATTACACTGCGATTTACAAGCAAATTCCTGATGATAAAGTCGTGTTCAACAGTCTGAACTGTCTCCACTAGGGGGCCGCTTCAATGCTCAACTCACCTTTGTGTGATGGAAGAGAGTGACCCCACACCAACCACATCTGGCCAACACACTTAAACTTATATACACTAAACCTTCGTGTAAACAAAGAGTGTTTGTTTTAAAGCACATATTTATGTTTATGATTGCTCAATCAAGCATCGAAATAATTGCTATTCATGGTTTACAGTAAAAATAAACTACATTCAAATGCAAAAATAAATGAATAAATAAAGTTTTATGAGCACAATGTGGGAACACTTAAAAACTGCCCTGCAGGAGCCGTCTTTCATACCGGCCCTTAAAACACTACCAAACATTAAAAGTCAGGATTGCTTTTATAGGCAGTGTGTGCACTTTAATGAAGCAGTGCAGTGCTGCTGACTGACTGGTACACACACACACACACACACTCACTCATACGCACACACACACACACACACACACACACACTCACTCATATGCACACACACACACACACACACACCCACAAACATATGCGCACCCACACACATCTGGTACACACACACTCCCACACACTCACACATACTCACACACACACACACACACACACGTGTGCACACAGTGACAAGCATGTACGCACACAAACACACACACACACACACACACACACATATATACTCTCACACACACACTCTCATACACACACACACACTCACTCTTCCATTACACTTGTGTCAGCCTCATTAATGAAAAGTGAATGAACAGCACAGCCTCTCTGAATATATCACTAAAAAGCTGAAGACCTCTTCACTGTCACTTAGGATAATACTCTATATGTTAATGTCCCAAACTGACTTGATGGAGCCCTGGTGGACACTTTGTGGACAAAAGTTTTGGGACGCCTGACCATCACACCTGCAGGGACATTCATGTAATTGCATTCAAATCCATAGACATTAGCATGGAGTTGGTCCCTCTTTGCAGATTTCCACATTATTTTGGAGTTGCTGTGGGAATTTCTGCCTATTCATTCTATAGAGCATTTATGAGTTCCGGCACTGATGTTAGACTGTCAATTCTCCCACTCTGAACTCCTCCATCCACGTCTTTATGGAGCTTGCTTTGTGCACTGGGACACAGACATGCTGTAACACAAATGGTTCTTCCCCAAACTGGGTCCATCAAAGCATGGTGTTGTCCAAAATGTCTTGGTATGAAGCATTAAGAGAAGATCTTTCACTGGAAGTGTTCACCTGAATGTCCCAATACTTTTTTCCATATAGTGTATTAAAACATATTAGACGTTTAGTTTTTTAATTTTAAGCCTATAAACAACAGATGCTATAAAGGTAAATAAATACAGAAAATACAGATGTAGCTTTGTGACGAAACCTGTCCTGTATGGAATTCATATTAGAGGTGTTGCTCATACTGTAATTGTAAACATGCACTCACATGATCCACCTCGTTCCAGCGGCCGTCCTGGAGGAGAATTCTGGAGAAGGGAGTCCCTGTCTGACCGTCTGTTTCCTTCGGAGGACAAAACGAGGGGCTATCAGCGAAGAAGCCAAAGATCACTCCACTCTAATAACTCACAGATGTTCATTATGGACTGCATGAGCTTTAACAGACATCTACTGAGTCTTGGGCTAAATTACACCTGAGATAATCGGCATACAGGGAACCGTTACTATGGGGTTTAAGTAATATGGCAGACGTTACCCCAACCCCCCACCCAAAACACATTAATTAACGGTTAATTTAAATTACACTTTATACAAAATAAACACTGTTTTCCTCACTTTACATCATTTGATTTTAAAATTATTGGGAAGAAAGTTGAAATACAATATGGTAGTATAATATATCAGACCTCAGGCAGTGCGTATATATCAATTTCAACTCTCTATGGGGGAGCTTTTCGAGGCATTACACCTTTTAGACGCCTGGTTCTATCCACCATCACAATGAAGACGTAGTGACTTACTCCCGGGTTTTTTACACCAAACACTTTACGTAATACATTGTGCAGAAATATGGACACAAATGGTGGAACTGGGTTTAGATTCCAGGGTGAGGTGCCCACCTTCTCTCCCGTAGCGTGCGGGTTCTGGGAACTGGACGCCAGACCGTAACCGTATAAATCCCTGGAGGTCTCATTTTCCATCTGAACACGGAGGAAACAAAGCAGCAGTGTGTTAACTGACGGTACTGAAACGTATTCGCACATGTGGGTGCAGTACGGCTTAATGTGTGCTATAAAAACTTAACTTTTATTCTTATTTATTTAGTAGTTTATTTAACAGGGACAATGCAGTATGAAATTACAATTTCGAGCAGCTCTACATATAGGCTTCTAGCCAGAGGCTAATTTGCAGCCCCATTCACTGGTTTGGCTTTTTAAAGGAAAATAAATAAATAAAAATAAATAAATAATAATAATAAAAAATAATAATAATAAATAAATAAATACAATAAACACCTGAGACTGTGTACAACCATCAGTGATCACATACCTGCTTTTGTTTGAACCAATTTTTCAGTTTTGTTTGAAAAATGTTCAACTGTGTTTGCATTTTCAATTGTGCAAATTTAGTTTTTCTCTTTGGTGCTATACAGTTCTGATTAGTTGCACCTCTTGTAGCGATCCCCTTACTACTCTGTATTGTGTATTGTATTGTGTATATGTATTGGTATGAGAATGAATTGGGCTCCTATTGAGTCCGAGTCAAAATTTTGACTCCAAACTTGTCCTGGTTGATGGTCTATGACTAGGGTACCTTACTGAAATGTATTCGCACATGTGGGTGTGGTTTAGGATGCAGTAGGGCTTAATGTGTGCTATAAAAACTCAACTTTTCGGATACAGACAGACATGAAGTCACCATATCTTAGAGGACTGTGACCTGAACCATATCCTGTGTGACCTTGATGAAGATCTGAGAATGTCAGGAGACACTTTGAAGATGTATTGGTATGAGAATTGGGCTCCTATGGAGTCCGAGTCAAAATTTTGACTCCAAACTTGTCCTGGTTGATGGTCTATGACTAGGTTAGGTGGAAAAATTGCATAAAAATAGCCTTTGGATAACTTTTATTATTTTATATCATACATTGTAACACTTTTATCGAATTTTATCATTCAACACTGTGAAAAGTGTTTATAAACATTACTTACTGTTACACTAAGTAATAAAAACACACCAATCACCACTGATTTTCATTATTATAGTCATCAATAAGGATTGTGGTAACACTCAAGTGCACATAAAAAGTGCACATCATGAGAAGTCTATTAAAATTATGATAAAAAAACAGTGAAGTTGTGGTATTAAAGTGATATTCAAGGTCTCCAGTGCTCCTACCTGATGAACCGCCTCCTCCAGCTTGTGCTGTGTGTCCTCCATCAGCTGCTCCACTTCCTTCAGCATGTCGTTTAAGGAGGTCTGGCCCCGGGGCCCTCCGACCCCCAGGCCCACGGGGTCAGCCAAGGTGGTCCTCTGAACGGCCACCAGGCCGAGACACAGCGAGAGAGAGGCGAAGAGCAGCCGGCGTTCCCCCTGCCTTTCCATCCTGCCCTGGATCAACAGTCCCTGCCTGCACTCCTTTATTTGGAAACTGCAGAGGGGAAAAAAAAGGCTGGAAAAAAGAGTTTTGGCTTCCAGCAGTAGCTCTGAATGGCTTTAAAGAGACAGAGCACCATTCCAGATATGAAGGAACTCCTGAACTTTATCTATCTGTCGGTCTGTCTGTCTGTCTTTCTGTCTGCTTATCTATCTATCTATTATCTATTTTTCTATGTATGTATCTATCTATTTGTTTGCTTATTTCTGTTCTATTTGTTTGTTGTGTTGTTGGTTTACTCCTTTATTTGTATTTTTGCGTATTTCTGTTTATTCATTTGTGGTCGCTTAGTTTGCTCAGTTGTTTGTTTGTTGTTTGGTTTAATTATTCATTTGTTTTTTTGCTTTTTTAAAGTCGTTTGCTTATTTGTTATTATGTTTGTTAGTTGGTTTGTTTAACAGCCAGACAATTTTATTTACGAGTGTTCATTTTTGTTTTATAATTTTTCCTACGTTACATAAAATGGTAATAAAAATGGAAGTACCATTTTTTATAGTGACCCTGATAACTCAATCTTGCTTAGTTGCAGTTCTCCCTTCTGTCCGGTAGGTGGCAATAGAGTCTAGGCTCTGTTCTCTTCCAAGTCCTCGAAAAAGCAGCCTCTCGATCGGAAAAAGGTTAAAAGGTTCAGATGTGAACAAAGAGTCAGAATCAGAGTCAGTTGATGTGAATCAGAGTCAATAAATGTGAAATACTTTTCATATAAAACCCATGTTGAAAAGCTGAATCCCTCTAAATGGTCCCTCACAGGACGTCCCAGATGAAGATTTTACGGCTTTCTTTGTGTTTTCATCATAAATCATCTTCTAATTTGGAGATAGTTGAAGTCAGACTTGTTTCTCCAACCCTCTTTAAGACAGAATCAACTTCAGAAAAAATCTAAGAAAAAATTCTGTTCTCATCGGCTTCTCAGCTCCTTCTGTTTTACAGCCTTATGGATCAAAACTGTCTGACTTTGACTGTTGAGACTTGAATTTAATCAAATTTCCGATGTTGTTCAGGCTAATTTATAAGCCATATACGTTTTCTTTTGGATCTTCTGGTCTACCTTAACATCTGATTATGTATAAAGATGTATATGAGATGTATAAAGATGTAGTGAGAGAAAAGAAAGGGAATTCTGAGATTATAAGCTGGAGTTTAGAGGAAACTTTTTCCCAGGAGCTGAATCAATGGAGAGTGAGAAAAGGGCCAAAACTTAACTGATGTTAAACTGAGCTCAGTTCTGTGTAGGGGAAACCAACTGGACAAAAGAGAGTCAAAAATAATCCATCAATAATTAGTTTTAGGGTGTAGGATCTGGATAGTAAATAAAATTATTATATTTGTGAGGCACTCCTGGTTCCTTTTGCCACCAAGAGTTCATAAATCTGAATGGCTTTTATTCATAGTATTGCTCTGAATGGCTTTTATTCACACTGTAAAGACCAAATTATAAAGATTTGATGGAATTTTCTTGACTTTATATTTACAGCTGGTATTCTTTATCACTAAAATAAAGTTCTTGTTTAAGAGTGGGTGTATAGTGTAGATATGCCCTTACACACAAAAGTATTGGGATGCCTGATCATTACATCAACTCGATTCTGTGGAAATTTGTGTCCATGCATTCTGTAGAGCATTTATGAGGTCAGACACTTATGTCATTCCAGTTCATCCCCAAGTTGCTGGATGGAGTTGAAGTCAGGACTTCGTGCGGCCAGTCAAGTTCTTCCACACTGAACTCATCCAGCCATGTCGTTTTGTGCACTGGGGTATAGTCCTGCTGGAATACAAAAGATTCTTCCCAAATGGGGTCCACAAAGTTGCATCGTCCAAAATGTCTTGGTCTGCTGAAGCAAGTAAAGGGGCCTAGCTCAATCTCTAAAAAACGAGTGTGTCCCAATACTTTTGTCCATATAATATTTCTAGCGGAGTGGACAGTAAATTAGCTTCGATTTGCGGAAGTTGAGGGCTACATACACAATGGCTTTTGTTCACATCTCAAAGACCAAATTATGAAGACTTTGTATAATTTCCTTTTACTTAACACGCACTATTTATATTATTAAACGCTAAAACAATAGTTCAGGTTTTTGAGACAGTAGACATATAGAGTAACACCTACTCCAGTAAATCGGACAGTAGGTTTGTTAAGGCTGTGGCATACGTCTGTACTGCCCCTCCATGAATTTGAACTTTCTCAGAGGAACGTGTTTCTGGAACCTGAAGCTCTCCTATGACAGCTGGTGTGTACCAATAAAACCTGAGCTGCAGAGGACTTCCACTTGTTTGTGGGCACATGTATGTGTTACGTAAAATGGTTCTTGCTATAGCATATGGCAAACTAACAGTAATCCAGTACATGTTTGTGCTTTTCTGAGCAGTTTAAAATGTTAAACATCTTGAATATTTTGTTAATTATATCAGTAAATGAATTTACATGTACTGGTATAATGGGTGGCCAAAATAATTTTTGGCCACCCAATATCTTAAAAACCTTGATTGTGTCTTTGATTAAATGACCTTCTGTGAGCTTGCATGTCATTTAAATATAGTTCGAAATATATTATAAAAAATTAGCAGTTATATATTCTCTAACTGCACTCTAAGCTGTTCTAACTATGTCCTCGCTTCTGTGATTGGCTCCCGTTCCACGGAAGCCCCGCCCTCCAGTGTAAAACGGAGGAGCTCACGCTCGAGCTTCTTAGTCAGAGCTGAATGACGGAGTGCGAGGTGCTTTGAGAAATAGTTCATGTTTTCGTCACAGAGTTCATTCATTTGAGAAAAACACACGTTAAAAGTTGGAATACAGTGCACGGATATTTATAAATACGCGACAGCTGCCGAAGGAAGGGCAGTGGGCTCCAACAGCTGTCCGGGAAAGTTAAAGTACCAGTCAGTGGTGAGTTGACAGGACTTTTACAGGCTTCTTTTATAGGAGTCATTTATTTAATGTCATTTTTAAAACTTATTTGATTAAACCAAGACTATGATAATGAAAACTGACCTGAAACGGTGCCGTTTGTTAACATATCAGGTGTCTGGTCAGGTGTCCTGTTCCATTGATAACATGTGGTTTCAAGTGCAGTGTTAAATATTTCAGTACAACTGCTGGATGTTTGATGTCCTTCCCAAGGCTTCCAGCCCCAAAGAGCTGTTTTAGCTGAATGTACATTCCATCTGACTGCTATTGAGCTTATTCGGGTCTTTCCCAGTTCATTCAATGCAGGTTTATTCTCATTGTATTGTAATGTCTTCACCTGGGGAAGGTAGAGGGCAGATCAGGTATCTGCATGTAGGATAGTGTGGCTCCATGGTGCACATTGAAATAGTGCAAGCATTTCTGTTTCTATAGCTGGGGAAAAACTAGTTACATTTACTTCGATATACCCAAGTAACCTATTATTTGAATGAAGTTTCTCTTGGGGCATTCGATCAACAGGCCTCATTCTGTTCAGGTGTATTTCTGAAGAATGTTTTTTAGTTTGTCATCATTTTCTGTTGGTTTCTCCTTTAATTTTAGACCAAAAGTATTTAAAAAGTAAAGATTATCACCTGACAAACTTGGATAAACTTCAGGGTATGTGAAGTTCTGTGGCAGCTCTATTAGAAAATCCATACTTGACGAGTTCTTGGATGTTCTCAAGCTTGTGCTGGAGAAATGATGTAACTGTGCTCTTAGGTTTAGATTGTTATACATGCATCTTGTGACCATAAAATGTTCTATTGGTTGTAAAATTAATGCCAGATGACCGTCAAAAGCAAATATGCCACCAGGCTGTGAGACAGATTCGTCATCGGCATCTTATTAGCTCCCTCATGCAGGATTATTGTTTATTGTTGTGGCTTTACTAATAATCCTCAGGATCAAATGCCTGGCTGCAGCTGACAAGGGAACTGAAGGATCCTCCTTTAATAAGCCATCATCATCACTCATTCATGTATTAAAGGATCAGTAGAGAATCCGTCTGTTGCCCTTTATGACGTTGACAGACAATTAGAGTACAATGACAGAGTACTAAACAATCAAGGCACATTTATGTAAATACTGGAATCATATAATAGAAATCTTACAGGGTAATTTCCTAACTAGCAATAAGAGCTGCTCTGGTGCACTAGAGGTGGGCAGAACAATTATGTTTACAGCCACTGTGACTAACTCATGACATTCTTCTATGGGGAATTGCTTGTATACTGAAACAACTTTAATCAAATGCTTTGTCAAGTTTAATGGCAAAGAAAGCATAATTGTACATTTTAAAGTGCATTTGGTACAGTAAGTATGTGAAATGTTGAATTATAATCAGAGTATTTATAGATTTAGTGGTTTTATTTATATGTGTTGCTTCTTTATTTCTGTTCTAGTTTGTCCGTTACATTTCTAGATCATGGATGAAGCACTGCCCACCTACTGTACCTGCTAATCAAATGACCTTACTGCATATTTTCCACACATTTCTGCAAGAAATAGGATTATTGCTTGGACTACTTTATAATACATTATTAAATTCCCTTCTTTGTGCTTTCATGTCATTGAGATATATTTTTTTTAATTATTAAAACAGCAGGTTTTTTTTTTTTGCTTTAGCTGTTCTACCTTTGTCCGAGCTTTTGATTGGCTCCTGTTCCAACGAAGCCCCGCCCTCTAAAATAAAGGATGTGAAGGCATCTGAGGCCATGTAGGAAACTTTGGATAATGAAAGACAACTGACTAATTTTATGTTTAATGTCTGAGAGCTTTATTTGTCATGATTAAGTGTGTTAAGGATGGCAGCATGAGAAATGGTAAATTAAAATCACTGCAGTCATTCGGTAGTCTTGTCTTGTGAAATGGTCTTAGTCTTGTCAGGGAAATATTGGTTCATTAATATTATATTGCTTTTGCATGATCCTTCACAATTGCTATTGACATGCTAGTCATCAGCGAGTAGTGTTGTAGTACTCGACCATTTTCTGCTTTCTCGGTCTCTTTGTCTCGATCCTTCAAAGTCTCGGTCTTGACTCGGTCTCGGACAGCAGTAGAAGGAGGAGGACTCGTCATTTCAGACCGAGTCCTCGAGACCAGTTTATTTTTTATATGTTCATGGCAACAAAAAACTCCAACAATTATCCATCATTACAAATAAATTCAAATAATAATAATAATAATAATTTTTAAAAAGGAATGGGATGTTGACTGACATTATTTGAAAATTTCTTAAAATTATTACATAATAATATTGTGAAGTAGCTGACTAATCGACACACACCACTGGCAAATTAGAATATTTTCTACAGACACAAACTGTGATTCAGATCCTATTAATGATAGAGGTTCAGTAGACCTCCCTCCCTTAATAGTGTACAGGACTGCTACTGTAAAAAAATTTAGTCTAGCTTAGTGTTTAGGCCTAACTGTTCATTATTAACTGGGGTGATATTAAATCACGGCTATTAAAACTGACTTGTTTTTATGGTCCTGGTCTCGACTCGGTCTCGAGTCCTGAAAGACTCGGTCTTGATTTGGACTCGACTGCTTTTGAAAACTAATGGTCTCGGTCTTGACTTGGTCTCGACCCTTCAAAGACTCTGTCTTGACTCGTTCTCGGCTTAGGCAGTCTCATCCCCATCACTATCAGCGAGGGTTTCAGTTACGCCTCTTTGTTTAAAATGTTTAGATTCTATGCTCTATTTATTTATGATTATTTTCCTAGCATTTTGAGACGCTAATATAATGGAATAATATCTCACATTTCAGGCCATTCAGAGGCTCATTTATTTCTCCCCAACGTGAGCCGCAGTGTGACCATCTCTACTGTTCTCACGAGGACCGTCCTATACTTACGTGAATCTTTCAGTGTAAGCTTTCTTCCCTCCTGTGGACTGAGGGACTGTTACTCAACTCTGTTCCCTGACCTGCGGCTTCTGACTTATAAGGGCTGTCCTGAGTTCTGGTGGAGAGGATGACAAAAATACACTGGCAGAGTGGCCTCTCTCTCCTGTCCAGCGCAGATCTTTCAGAGCGGAAGCAGCATTTGACCACAGGCATGAGAAGAGAGTCCCAGCCGCCCACTGAGGGAACACTTTGGCTCTGTACTGAAGGCGGCAATTACAATATTAGTGCACTGTGGAAAGCTGTAAGCTCTTGAGGGAGCTCTGTAGCTTTTCAATGGGATAATAGTGGATGAAGCCTCCATGCAATCAGTCCTCAGGCCCTCAGTGATCATTGAGGAGGTGCTCAACTGTGAGCAGGGCTAATCAAAGGAACTGCTCAGTCACTGGTACTGGTTATAGAACAGGACCTGGCAGTGAATTCTGTCCAGTGAGTGTGTGCTGTGTTGGAGTGCTCAGTGTTTGCAGCTCTGATTAGCCTTTGGAGCCAATAGAGCTTTAAGTTATATAGCAGTTAATTACTTAAACCTGGTAGGGGTGGAACTAACACATGCAAGCTCTGTCCACATTGATAAATTAAGAAGTGCCTAAAAAGTGACATTCTGGGTGTGTGTTATTAATGTAAGCCCTTTTTTTTTACAAAAGACAGCAGAGCTCTGATTGGTCAGTCTAATTTTAAGTGATCCCTCATTTCTTTATATTTTGCTTTGAATACCATTTCATGCCTGTCAAACTGTCACATGCAGTAGATTTAATTATTAAATTAGGAACAAATATTTGACAGGGACAGGCTGCGAAGTGTGTAAAGACACATTGAGCCTTGATAAAGAAGTTCCAATCACTCAGCATTCAGCACCACCAGTATACTGATCACCCCCTGATCATCTGAAATGATCTGTTCCTGGTTCATCACTGGTTCAGGACTTCAGTTAGATGCTCTTTGTCCTGATGGAATGATTCATATGTAGGTCACTGTGTGTTCTAATAAAAAACATACCTCTGAAACTGGTCCGGTTCAGGGGCTGGACTAGAAATAAGTCTCTGAAAGTCCTTCAGGAAGCCTGGAGAAGTGTTCCTCAAGAACACATTATATTACAAGAAAGTCTGTAGTCTAAATGCTGATACCACCTCATTTTGGTCCAGGAAATTGGTTAAACATGACCTTAGAATCATCATTGAGTTGTTTACGTTTGTTGGACTAAGTGTAGTATCAGTGTCATATAAGTATAGAAACCTGTTGAATGTTGCCCAGCACTAGACATATAAACACCTGCATATACTTCTCTATCTTGCATTGTTGAGCATTCAACACTCCTTCTTGATCTTTAGCATCCCTAACCTGTTCTGAGACCTGTTCAGGAGAAACACTGTAATGTTCTACCATCTCAAAATGGGTGCCAGGACAGATACAAACATGTATAGTATATTAAAGCGCTTTGTACACCGCATACTGGTTCTCAGCCTGGGTACTTGGCTGTCACTGGAGTTTTTCGCTACACTTAACCTGTGGTTCACCTCGAGAGGTACTTGGAAATTAATTCAGTAGTTCCATTACATGTCAGGGGCATGGAAAACTTTCAAATGTGTAGGACCAGAGGTACTCCTATTCTAGTCCCATATAAAGTACGAGAAAATGTAACGTCATACAAAATTCTCAAAAATGTTCTTACAGGAATCAGAGTATCACACACACCAGTCTCAGTGATGTGTATTAAAGTAATAATGTTTTGAGAGCTGGAGTGGAACCCTTTATCAATTGAACAATATAACAATTTAATATCAATTTAATAAAATAATCCCTGTAGGAATGCATAACTTTGAGTTTGCCAACATACATTCAAGCTTGTTCAACATCCCGGAAGACCCTAATTCCAAAGTAAACAAACAGTGCATCTTTAATGTTAGCATGTTCCCCGTCCTGGCAAGCTGAATTCAAAAAGTAAAATTTGGAGCAAAACCACATGTAAATATATTTTCTTCCCAATTTGGAACAAATGCAAATGCAGGAAGGAAGTTCTGTTAACCAGGAAGCCGCTTATCATTTTCTACTTGGCCTTTTATCAGCAGGAGAACAGGCTTAGCCAGAGCGAGTGGGCTCTAGACCACTATGATGTGGCACTTTGAGACACATTGTCTAATCGGTTTGAGTCGATCATTTATTACTAGGGATGGGGACTGAAACCCGGTACTTAATTCGGTTCCGGTGCCTAATTACAAAATATCAGTAAGCTCTGATGTTAACTGTTCTGCTGTCGGTACTGGAGAAATTTATAAAACAAAACATGAGAGAACTTGTGTGCACAAAATGAGAGAGCTCACACACACAAGCCGAGAGAGCTCGTGCGCACAAACGCACACATCACGGGAGAGCTCGCGCACACGTCACGGGAGAGCTCGCGCACACGTCACGGGAGAGCTCGCGCACACGTCACGGGAGAGCTCGCGCACACGTCACGGGA
>JBBKCR010015340.1:0-12399 GCA_037577295.1 Ladigesia roloffi | reverse complement strand
CCGGGTAAGCTGCGTGAGTCGGTGGTGTTGGTGGATCAGCGTGTGAGCACCGAGGACGCCTCCCTCCCTGAACTAGAGGTGAGGCCGGAGGTTCATCCTGGGTCTGTAGTGTCGTGTCGCCGCATCATGGTACATGTGCGGAACGTTTCGTCTAAAGATGTCGTTGTGAGGCGGGGTAGCCCCCTCGCTCACATATTCCCGGTAGACGTGGTGCCCCAGGTTTGATCCAGTGGTGGGAACCATGAGCCCAGTGCTCTGTCTCTCTCGTTGTTCGATTTCGGTACATCGCCAATAAAGTCCACATATGACTTTAGTTTGAAGTATCGGCCAGGGAAGAGAAACTTGGATGCTGACGCCCTGTCGAGGCGTCCTCATGCTAGTTTGTCACCCGATGATGAGTGGCAGGAGATTCCAGCCCGGGGGCTGCGAGCCCCTTGTCAGATGGTGGCTACGCAACGGGTGGGTGCCAGGTTCTCCCCTTGTATTGCTGGGCAGGTTGGCTGTCATGGGTCAGCTGTTCCCCAGGCGTACTGTTGTGTGTCCACTGTCGCTCCGGAACAATCACCAATTTTTAGCCATAACGAACTGCAGGACGCTCAAAGAAGCAACCCCCTAATAGTAGGGATTTGGCAGCCCGTGGCACAAAAGGCGCCGGTCAGTAGCATTAAAAACAAGCATCCTGATTGGAAAATCTGGAGTCGGGAGTCGTCACGATTGTCCGTTGTTGGGGTACTGTTGTACCGGACAGTCAAGCAAGTTGACAAGAGCATGAGGCAGTTAATGCTGCCGGCATGTTTTCGCCCCATTGTATTGAAGTACGTGATGATATTGGCCATTTGGGGTTTGATAAGTCATACTGCTTGGTACGTGATCGTTTCTATTGGCCGCAGATGAAGCTTGAGACAGAGAGACACTCTAAGACCTGCGAGTGCTGTATTAAGAGGAAAACGCTGCCCCAGCAAGCTGCTCCGTTTACCCACATCCAGAGTACAGGGCCCCTGGATTTAGTGTGTATAGACTTTCTTTCGATTGAGCAAGACTCTCGAAACATTGGTAATGTGCTGGTTGTCACTGACCATTTTACCCGCTATGCACAAGCATTCCACTCTAAGGACCAGAATGCTGCCACAGTGGCCCGGACTTTATGGCAGAAATAGTCAAGTCAACTTTAATTGTCAATTTTGCCATATGTACCAGACATACAAAGAATTGAAATTACGTTACTCTCAGACATTAGGGGCATACACATAACATTCACTACAGTTTGCCCGCCTGTATTCACTATGACCAGGGATAAGAGACTTTGAGAGCCGCCTTGTGGTCGAGATGCTGACTATGCTTGGGGTTAAGAAGTCGAGGACTTCCCCGTATCACCCGCAGGGGGACCCTCAGCCTGAGAGGTTCAATAGGACCCTGTTAGATATGTTAGGCACCTTGGAGCCGCAGCAAAAATCACAGTGGAAAGTCACCTGGTTCATGCTTATAATTGCACTCCCAATTAAGCCACGAGGTACTCCCCGTACTTCCTAATGTTTGGTCGGGAGGCACGGCTTCCGGTGGATGCCAGCTTTGGGGTGTCTACAGACAATACGCCACCCTCCTCACATCTAAAGTATGTGGAGAAGATGAAAAGGGCTGCAGGCTGCTTATCAGCTGGCCCAGGTGTCCGCCAATAGGATGAATCAGGGTAACAAGGTGCGCTACCACAGTCTCTCTCCTGGCGATCGAGTGTTGATCTGGAACCTGGGGTTAAAGGGGAAACAGAAGCTAGCTGACAGGTGGGGTTCCTATCCCTATGTAGTGGACTGCCAGTTTGACGACTTACCCGTGTACCGTCTGAGGCCAGCTGAGGGTAACGGACCCTGTAGGGAAATGCATAGGAACCACATACTACCGATAGGGCAGGAGGTAAAGCTGAGCCCGGTAGATGAGGGCATTCCTCTTCAGAGTCCCAGTGTACTGAGGAGAACCCGGGGGTGTAGGAACCAGGGTGGTAATGAGTCGGCATCATCGCCCTCCTTAGTGTACGCACCTACGGACACCTCTGACTCGGAGGCATCAGACACTGAGCCCGCTAACCGCCCTCCTGAGGTCCCGTCCACAGCTGGGGTTGGTGCTCCTGTAGACTTGGATTCCCCCAGTGTGTGAAGGTCGCAGAGAAACTGTAGGCCGGCTGACTGACTGTCATATAGTTGACCTGGGGTGATGGAGGACCATATCGCAGAGGTCCGGCATGTGGTACCTTTCCAGCTCCCTTATCCTGGGTGGTGCAGTCTAGTGTCAGTAGGTAATATGGAGATAGTTAGTTGGGTCCCAATGTTGTATTCGTCCACAGGCACCCCACTCCTAGCACACACATGAGCCAGGGTTTTCTTTTTGGTTGTTTGTTTTATTTGTTAATTTGGTTGTGTTTTTTTTTCCCACGCTTGTTTTATACTGTTTCGCATGAGGGCATGCTGTTCTTTGGTGGGGGGAGAGTGTACGGATCTACAAAATGTGTATGTATTGTATGTGTGTTAACTGTAATGATTATTGTTGTATGTGTGTAAGTTCGGGCAGAGACTACAGCTCCCAGAATGCACCCAAACTGAACTTGACCAATGGGGCAGCGGAGGGAGCAAAAGCCTGCAAACTGAGAATTGTTATAAATAAATATATTGGGTTCCTACTCCGGGTTCCCGTGACAGTTTATCTGGGTTGTGGTGCATTTATACTGTATTTGCGTTCCTGTATGTGTTATATGTTTTTGTTTTCTGGGGATGCACACTCACACAGGTCAGGGAGTGAAGTGTTGTCCTCAGTGGAGGCACCGCGCATTCATAGCTTAGTTAGGAACACACACACACACTCACGCACTCTCATAGGGCAGGGGGAGGTTCAGCATTCACCATCCAAGCTGAACAATTCCGGTTCCTGTTGTGCCAGTTGATTTGTCACGGTAAGTCTGAGTGTAAGTCCGGCCACAGGGCGTGGAAAAAGGGGTTACATATATATTAGGGATGAGTGAGTACAGCATTATCTGTATCTGTATCTATACTTGGACTGGGCAGGGTCTAACCTGGAAATGGGCGGCTTTAATGTGTCTTTAATGTGACCAGGGAACAACGAGTTGTCTCGTATGAGTGATTCGTTCAGTTGCACATGCGCATTTGCGGTACATCCTATAGTTTCAGTATTGGAAATATTGAGTCTCAAACCCGAAGACTCAAGAGATTAACTAATCAATTCTCTTTCCAGCTCAGCCTGCATTGGTTAGCTAAATGGGCTGTCAGGTGATGAATGAACGACTGAAACCCGAAAATTTGTCAGATAAGAGGCGAGGTGAGTGTATCACAGATTAAAGACACAGGTAAACAATGAATGAAACTTTTCGGTTCCATATAGCATTATAGTTTTGTCTTGTTTGTAGTATGATCAGCGTGTGTGTAAGCAGTAGATATGTTAGGGAAGTAACACGTAATATTTTTTATTATATTTTGCTAAAATGAACAAAATTAATGACAAAAAAAGATTCGTTCATTTTGCTGAACAAGACTTGACTTGCATTCTACCAAGCACCACGTCTGAACAAACACCACGTTTACCAAAACTCTACTGGTTAATATGTAAGTACCACAAACCAAAGTAAAATACAAGCCCGAAGCTGAAGAAACCCTAAACGTTAACAGAAAAAACCCGTGAACCTGAGTGACTGAGTGACAAGTTCTTGTCATTTGAAACTTTAATATAAGTAATTCTCACAAGGTTTAATTAAGTTCTTCACTTCGATAAAATTATAATTATTGGAGATTTTAATATTCATTTTGAAAAAGAAAATGATCCTCTGATATCTGCGTTTACATCAGTTGTAGATACCATTGACTTCACCCAACAAGTAACTGGTCTACCCATTGCTCGTGGCCATACACCTGACTTAATCATGACTCCTGTTTTTAATGCGGATAACATAGTCATTCTTACTTAGGCTACAGTAAAACCAGATCAGTACCTCATTACATATTATCTTCATCTTAATCATAATGTAAGCTTTAATATTATATAATGTAAGCTTTTCATATCATTTTTCATATGTCCTTGCTTTCATATTACTCATACAATTATGTCTGCCACAGCCCATAGGTTTTTTGAGAATCCAGAACTATCAACCCCATTTGTCACACAATCTTATCTAGCAGACATAGACTACCTTTCTGATCCACACTAAACTATTGCACCGGTCCTCCAAGGATGGGTTCCCCTTTTTTAGTCTTGTTTCCTTCTGAGGTTTCTTCCTCCAGCTGAGGGAGTTTTTTCTTGCTGGGGCCTCATGTTTAATGCCGTGCATAGAATTCACACTAAAACATATCGTATGGACAAAACTAAATATGTTTATTCCACAAAAAATCCCAATCAGTGCGAAATTGTACATATTTGCATGAACCCACAGTCACAGCCTTGACGCCTCCCATAATTACATATATTTAAATATGCAAATCAATTAAAAAACCTGCTTTGTTCAGGTATTTGTTAAAAAACCTAAGGCCAGGGCACATGGGAAAAAAATTATCGTCTTGTTTACTGAAATTGCGGCATGGAAAAAAATCTTTTTGGTGTATTTTAAGTATTGGCATCAACAACAAAATAAAATTTTTGGAGTGGCACAGTGTGGTGGAGTTTGGAAAGTCACACCATGCCTGAAATGAAAAATAAATATTAAAGTTGATGTAAAAAAGTCAAGCCTTTGTCTTCACACCACAGGACGTGGTAGCAGAAATCCAGGGCCTTTTGAGCACTGAGAATTACTATTGGGGACACACCTATAACAGGAATTTTGCCAGCGTGTGAGGGGGACTTGATTTTTTTTTTTCATATTGTAGGCACAAGCAGGCAGCAGATGCAGAATTACTCTGGCTTATCTGGACAGGGAAGGAGAGAAGTAGGCACAAGTGCAGACTTCCATGCTTTTTAACATAACATTTATTTAATGTAAAACAGGACAGAAAATAAATGGGAATGAGGGTAAGACATAAAACAAGAATCAACAGAGAAACAAGTGTTGGGATGAGGAGGAGGACACAGACCAGGCAATGGTGAGAGTAATGTTCCATAATGGAAAAGAAGTACAGCGCAGCTTAAATACAAAAATGACTGAACAAAGAACCAATGAACTGACAGACAATCAAGACTCCTAATCTCTGTTCAGCTGTGAGTCCAGTCCGGAAACTGGAGCTGGGTCAGGAGCTGAGGTGGCTGGTATGACAACCAGTGCAGGGTCAGAAGCTGAAGCTGCCAGAATGAAAATCGGTGCAGGCTTAGGAGCTTAAGCAGCCAGTTCAGAAACCAGTGTAGGGTCACGAGCTGAGACAGTGCAAGGTCAAAAGCTGAGGTGATCGGTGCAGAAACCAGCGCAGGGGCCACAGTTTGGTAGACCAGTGCAGGAACTGGTGCAGGGGTTGCAGGTAGGGAGACCAGCACAGGAACCAACTGGAGCCAGTGATGGAGACACTGGGAGAAATCTGCTGCCTCGATTCACGGTGAGAGAGCTCCACACCTGAGCTAAGTGGCTGCTGGCTGGAGCCACTGAAAAAGTTAGGCTGCTGGCTGGAGCTGCAGAGAAGGCTGTTGAGCTGGCTGGAGCCACTTAGATGGCTACTGGGTTGGCCGGAACCACAGAGAAGCCTGCTGAGATGGCTGAAGTTGTGGAGAAGCCTGCTGAGCTGGCTGGAGCCACATAGGATGCTGCTGGATTTGTTGGAGCTGCAGAGAAGGCTGCTGGGCTGGCTGAAGATGTGAAGGTGGCTGAGAAGCTGACTGAGGCCACAGATAGAGCTTAGAGGCTGGTTGGGGCCATGGAAGGACAGCAGCTGTTAAGATTATTCTCCATGTGGAAACTGAGATGTAACATGCCCTCCAGCATCTCAGGAAGTGTTACAAGAATGGCCAACTCTTTATTCACGTGGGGAGCTAAACCCTCGTGGTACACTGTTTGGAGTGTGTATTCATTCACAGAGCAATCTTCCTGTTATTGGGGCTGCAATGTTGGATTCACCACAGACGCAGCATACTGGAAATACTGGCCAAGTCTGCTGTGCCTTGCAGGAGCATTCTGTCACAAATCGGCCTTGTCTGGACAGGGAATGAGAGGAGGCACAAGTGCAGACTTCCATGGGGATAAAGATTTATTTTGCATAAAACAGAGCAGAACAGAAACAGGCAAGGGGGACTGACATAAAACAAGAATCAACAGAGAAACAAGTGTTGGCATGAGGAGGACACAGACCAGGGAATGGTGAGATTAATGTTCAAGTATGGAGCAATTTAAATTAGAGTTTAGATTCTCTGCCCAAACCCGACACGACCACTTCAATACAAAAATGTCAGAACAAGAAAGTAATGAACAGACGGACAATCACAATTCTTTCTCTGTTCAACTCTGCATCCCTAATTGCAGGCTGAACAAAAATTGGAACGCCATGCAAAGTCTGAGGATGACCACTAGTGGATGTTGGGACATGTTTATTCTATTTCAAACAAGAATACAAGAAGTGATAATACAAGACGCGGCCTTCTCTGCGCATGGAATCAGATTTGTGTCAAAATTTTGAAACAAAACTTTTCCAACATCAAACTAAATTCATTAAAAATGTATTCTCACCTGTGAGACTTTCAATTTCGCTGCTGGCTTTTTTACGTTTTCGCCGTGTGAGTTTTCGATTTCAGTTCTGGCACAAATCTCTCATGTGGGCAGGGCTTCGCCTCATTTGCCAGCAGGTTTTTGATTGACAACTCCATGCCCAAATTTGGCCCAAATCTGATTCCATATCTTCGCATTTCCACCCAGCCCAGCCCAGCAGCCTTCTAAGTGTAAAGAGCACATCTTCGGGCACTGGCTGTGCACACTCCAATGCCTCAGAAATCGAGGGGCAACCATACACTGATTTGCCGCTAGGTGCCACCATTAACAAAATGAGCAGAAACGTGCATACGCATTGTTGGACACTGGTCTGTCTGTACTATCTTGCATTGAACACTGGTTTATCTGTGCTATCTTGCCTTTATGGCACTGGTTCATGTTGAGTGATCTCAAAAGCTCTGTTATTATGAGTGTATATCACTACTTTGGGATCTGTGTCTTTGCTGTCATTATGTAAGAAAATTTTGAAGAGAAAAAAGTAAAGTTTTCTGATACTGATTCTATAATGCCTTTTTCTTCTGCAGTTAGAAGAATGCAATCTGAATCTAGGAAACATCAGCACCATCCAGACATCACCACAAGATAGCACGAGCCTTGCTTTATGGTAGCATTTCTCAGTGTTAAAACCTGAGTTTTTAAACTGGCTCTATGCACCTCTAACATACGGGGATCTACATGGGGGCCGGGGGGGGGGTTTGGCAAGGAGGGCCAGGGGCCCCCTAGAATTGATCTTGGCCCCTTGTACTGAACAGGCAAAGATTTAAGTATAAATTTCTTATCGCGACATGTGCTGGCTCGAAGAACGGAACTTAAACATGAGTGATTTTGTTTTTGACAGCTCCAGTCCCGTATCACAGCCTTGTTGGCCAAACATAGACGACCATAAGGGGCGAAACTTGCTATGAGAAATGGTGGTTGGTGTGTGTGTGTGCACTAGCAACCAGTGAGCAGTGAACCTGCTAAGAATAAACGAGTGTGTATGTATGGTGACCAGGCATCCTCTTTTTCCGGACATGTCCTTATTTTTTAGACCTGCGTCCGGGTGGGATTTTGAGCTCCCTAAACATTCGTCGCCCTGTGATGCAGCTGAAATGTGCATAAAACATATCAATACCCCTTGACCACGACTGTGAAGACGAGATGCGCACATCTCCCGTGGAAACACGACTGACTTTCGGTACACAGCACAAGGTGTTTAATGGAAATGTTCAAGTTGACCTTGTTGTCTACTGTGTGTGGCCACTAGGGGGGGCTTGGTGTGTTGTGGTCTTGAGATGTAATAGACCGTGTTCAAGAGCTGTGAAATAAACCTCGTGCACTGCAAAACTGGATACCTGTCGACTCGTGAAGTTTATCGGTGATAAACACCACAATAGGTAGCAGTGTTTGTGGACAGTACCTTGCTCAAAGGTACCTGAGTTACTTATTTGCCTATTGCCTATTTCTCATGTGTCAGTGTTACAAACTGACTCTGAACTGTATAAACTCAACGGTCGACATGGCTGCATAAACCATCAAAGTCTGCAATTTTGATTATTCATTCACCCATTAATTTAAATATGTACACAATTTCACAGCAAAGATGTGTGTGAATAATCTAGATTAATTAATTAGATATTTTTGTAATTTTGCTGCATAAGGGAGAAAAAGCAATTGTAATGGTTGGTCAGTGGCTATTTTTTGCCACTGCTTTTGTTTTGGATTTTTCTGTTTCTGTTCATGTTTCTGCTGTTTCAGTTTCAAGGACTTTTATTTTTGATACCTTGTTCTGTTTTGGTTTTGCCTGTGTCCGTGTCCCTCCGTGCACCAGTGATTATTAGTTCCACCTGTCTCTCGTGTCCTAAACCTGTTTCGTGTTGTTGCTCATTTGGTTAAGTATTTAAGTCAGTTTTCCCCAGTGTTTCACCATCTCGCCATCACCTCATTTTCCCGTATGTGTGTTCCACGTTTTGCCTTAGTTTCTGTTGTAGCTCTTGCTGGCCACCGCACCGTGTTTTCTGTTTCTGTTTGGTTTAAATAAAGCACCTCGTTGTTCATGGATCCTCGTCTCCTCGTCCTCCGTTTCCTGCCTGAGGCTCCCCGAGGTAAATCACAGCCGGGGGTTTGCGCCTTCGACTGCAACAGATGGCGAGACCCAAACCACATGCTCTCCAAGGAAGAGGAGAGAGAGGTCCGGGAGTGGAATGCCGCCCTGAATGAGTGGGCGGCCGAGTACCCCTGGACCGAGGAAGAGGACCACAGCCTGGAGGTCTTACCCCTCGCCTGGAAGCCAGAATGGGACGAAGAGGAATCCGAGGAGGAGTTCTCATTCTTCCGGGGCAACAAAAAGCCTTGGGAGCGGCCCTGCGAAAGGGTTCTGTGGGATCCGGAGGAAGAGTGCCACCCGGAGGATCCGCCCCTCTCCACGTCGGCACAGGTGAGGAAGAAAGGGAGACCCAAATGGCCAGTGGCTCCCGAACTCCTCAAATCTGTCCCCAAGGGGCCAAGAAACGGCAAAAACCGAAGGGAGAGCGCGTCCCACCGCAAGACCAGACGGTTCAGCCGACGCCTCTTCCCATGACGGAGCTGCCGCCGCCACCTTGGCCCGCGATGGAGCTGCCCCAACCTCGGCCCGCGACGGAGCTGCCGCTGCCTCGCCCAGCGATGGAACTGCAGCCGTTTCGGCCCGCAAAGGAGCTACCGCCGTCTCGCCCAGTGACGGATCTGCAGCAGTCTCGGCCTGCGAAGGAGCTGCCGCAGCACGAGAGCGGGTCGGAGCTGGAGCGGAAAGAACTCACATCTTGCAGGCGCAGGAGCTGTTGGAGCATCTCCAGCCCATCAGGGACGCCAAGCCAGACCTCATGGCAGAGCTGGAGCTCTGCATCCAGGGGGCAAAGGAGAGTCTGGCGTGTCTCCAGCTTCAATGGGCCCCTGCTGCGTCGTCTCCTGCTCCTGTGACCCCAGGTACAGGACCGGTCAGTATTGTTTCTGTCCCTGTTCCTGTCCCTTATACAGTCCCTGTCCCTGTTAATATTGTTCCTGTCCCCGTTAATATTGTTCCTGTACCCGCTAGTGTAGTTCCTGTCCACGCTCCCGTTCCAGTCCTGGGTAGTTCAGTCCCGGGTAATCCAGTCCCGGGTCATACAGTCCTGGGTAGTCCTGCCCCTGTCAGTCCTGCCCCTGTCAGTCCTGCCCCTGTCCTGTCTGTGTCCCCGGCTGTGGCCTGGTTAGTGAGGTTTTTGGGAGGCTTAGCAGGGGTCCCCGTCAGCCCTGCTCCAGTGTGCCTGCCTGCCCTGATCCTGCCAGCCTCACTCCAGCTAGACTCGGCCATGTTTGTCCCGTGTTCCCAAAATTACCCTGGCTTGTGGGGTTCCTGAGGAGTCTGGCAGGGGTATTAGGAGGGGCAAAACACCATCTCCGGCCCTACCTATGTATTTTTTTTGGGGGGGCGTAGTAGGCAGAGGGTGGATGGGTGGGGGCTGGAAAGGGGGGTGTCTGGAAAGGAGGGGCACTTGGAGAAGCTGGGGGACCCTTCCCAGCCGGCCAGAGGAAGCTGGGCGCGGGTCATCTGGGGGTGCGCCAAGCGCCCCAACCAGTCTCCAGTGGGGAACTGTCTGCCTGCCCGCGCAGGGTGCTCTACAGGGCGGGAGCCACAGTGCCTGGACTCATGGACTATGAGCACCCTGCCAGCCAAAGGCCTGCCAGGTGGTGGTGTCCCCACCACGGACTCTGTAGGGTCCCTAGATGAGGGATCCGGGCCGCGGGGGGGCCAACTCTGCATTGCCTGGGCTGGAGAGGAGACAGCCCGACTGCAAGGAAGGCGACGCAGGAGAGTATAGGGGCGTTTCGTCAGTCACCCTCCTCCAGAGTCTGAGCTGCTGGAGTGGAGTGCTTGATGAGCGCAGAATAGTGCAGTGCCTTTACCTCAAGTGGTGCAGTGCTCTCCCAAATGCGTAACATGTATTGATAATAAGCAGACAATTATTGGTGAAGTCCCATTACAGATATACTGAGCCCAGGCAACAAACAATTCTGTTGCAATGATGGTATGGTATGATTTAAATTAAATCATTTTGATTAAAAGTTATACAGAAAATTAAATAGATCAATTTAAAATGAGTGTATTGCATACCTTGATTTATAAAGCACTGCTATATGAACACAAATACAATAGCATTTGGTTTGCAAGCACTTCAAACTAATTAGCTTTTTAACAGCAGTACTTCCTGCTGTTCCATAGTTTGAAATGTTTCTCATAAATGTCAACTTAAACACTAGTGTGATAAAATTAAAATCTAAAACCAAAGCTATTTGCTGCTGCAAGGCATTCACATATTATCCTGTTACCCAGAGCGTGGGGAGCAGATCCATTATGACACCTATAAAGAGGGACCAGCTCCATTTTAAAGTCTATGTATCTAAATGAAGTGTTATTAAAGTCTCTTTTGGTGTGATGTTCAGGCATCTGAATCCTTTTGTCATTATTATTTGGACAGAAGTAATGGGATGCCTGACCTCCATGAAAACCAGAGACACATACAGCGCCCGCATTACTTCAGTAAAATCACTGATCTTTTAAAATAAAATAATAATAAAAAAAACCTACATGATAAGACCTGTGATCAAATAATTGTCGATGTTAAATAAACAATGCATTAAAGTGTCCAGTCCTAATGTGTGTGTATATATATATATATATATATATATGATGAGCCGGATACTCGGCTGAAACAAATATCGGTATGGATAAAGCACGAGTACGAGTATCATGCGATTAATACCAGTCAATATCTGTGCTCGTTTTTTTTTAACCGTCTGCTGTCTCCAACCAGCTTTTTGACTGAAACTTTCTTGCTGTATTTTATTTAAAAAAAGGTAGTTGTGGTATAAATAATATTACAAATTAAGCTACACACAAATACACACACTCAGACATACCTGCTGTGGAAATAAAATAAAAATAAAAAAAGAACCAAAAAAAAATAAATCACAATGATCATAAAAAAATTAAAAGTTAAAAAAAGAAAGTTATATTCAGATGAAAACTTTTGTTCATTACATTTTACATCATAATTGCAACCGCATGTGTTGTATTCATTGTTGCAAAACAATGTTCTGTATATTGATTGTTTGTTATTGTAATCAAAACTACTGATCTGAAGCTCAATGCTGATGCTGTCATATAGTTCGTTTTCTAATCAGCAATAAATATAATTTCTGATCAACACATATCAACTGCATGCTTAAAATAACATACCGGTAAAAGACCCACCCATTTCAAGACAATCCGACCAACTTCCTGTTTAAACCCCGCCCACTTCCAAGATATGCCCCGCCCAGTCCGAGTACAGATACAGATACAGATAATGCTGTACTCGCTCATCCCTAATATATATATATTGTAGGATCTCACATCTCTCCTTACGGAGGACAAAGGGCTTCTATGACCGGCAAGCTGGTCTATCTCAAGGAAACCACTTTAAGGATTAGGACATGAAGATGCTACAGATAAAGGAGAGACTGTGGGCCTCTAATCACGATGGACTATGAGTGACCTCTCACGATTGGCCAAAGGGGCTTTGTCTTTGAGAGACTCCAGACACACCCCCCCCGTCACACCCCCACACACACACACACATATGCGTGAATTAGGCAGTGTTGTGCAAGTTCCCACTTTTCATGAACTAGTTCAAAGTTCAGTTCACACATGCTCAAAGTGAACTGTTCACGTTCATAGCTCACAATTT
>JBBKCR010015306.1:0-12400 GCA_037577295.1 Ladigesia roloffi | reverse complement strand
TGCAAAGCAGTGTTTGTGCTTTTAGTTTTGCTAACTCAGTTAGTGGTTTTGCTATAACTATTAATAATTTTAGAAATACAGAATCACAATTTGGGTTTAAGCAATCAGAAAAAACTGTAAGCATCATAGCTTTATAAAAGGGCAAAAGGTGAGCTCTTCTGTTTTAGAGCAAAGAATACCAACTCTGGAAACAGAGGCAGAGCCAGAGGAGAGAGGGAGAATAGGGGAAGATGAAGACAAGAAAGGCTAAGGGAAGAATTAGATCAACACCACTGTGGTTGACCATGTGGTCAACAATGATCTAACCATGAGGGAGGCTGAGCAATGAGTACAACCAGATTTGAGCAGGTACACTTTAGCATCTATCATCCAGACATTCTGAAATGAAATTAGTTAAGAAACCTCACTGTAGTCAAGGTGTACATAACTGTAGTACAGTACTGCCTATGACTATTTCAGTATTTGGGAAATGTTCTCCTAATTTGTATTCCTACACAGTGGGCCTTTTCACAGTATTTTACACTTTTTACTATTCTAGAAAGAAAGGACGCAGAAATTTTATTTTTTTTGTTGTTGTTTTTTGTAACTATATTCAGTAAACAGTATTCTTCTGTTTGTATAAGTAGACTACAGTATCTGCAACTTTGTGTTGGTTGAGATGAACACTGTGTACATTATTTTTGTGGTGAAAAATTCAGTAAAATATATGTGGTACCATGTATTTGTGTGTTTTGTATACAAACAATTTTCTGAAATATTTTACTATGCATGTACAGTATGTAGACCTATGGACTGTCTGTAGTGTTACACTGTGCAAAAAGACTTTATAATGAAAGGAGAAGGTGTGGTCCTAGTGTTTTACATTCAGCACATCAGGGATCAATTGGTTCTTATAAATGTTAATTCATGTGATGGTTTGTGTGTGTCATTTGAAAAAGAATCCCATTTTGAGAAGAAATTGCATTGTAACAATATAAAGTTACAATTTGCAGGATAATGAAAAGGTTTTGCCCATTGTGTGCATGTGTTTTGATTTGTGTGTAGATTTCTCACAATATGAGTCCTGCTTTCAGAAAATGTGTGTAAACAACTGGGAAAAACTGTAATGCAAAACATTTGAGGAAGCAAATATAAATGCGCAGAGACAAACTTCACTCTCTAATTGTAGGTCTATACCCAAATGTCTTGAATATCATGGAAATGCCTCTTTGTACATTACATTTAAACACAACCCAAATATGAAGACAGCATTCTTTCCTTTGTGGGCATTATGAGAAAACATTACAGAGCTCATATTTATTGCTGTAGGGTTACAAATGCTGTGATATTAACAAAATGCAGACATTAACACAGTTTCCCAGCATCCCTAACGCCATCTGCTCTTCACCATCAAATATCAGTTTGGAACATTGCTCAAACTGGTCCACAGACAAAGCCATTTTTTAAGTAATAATCTTGCCAAACCTTGATGATGTGCTATTTGCATTGCATGTAAAAGAAAATGTTTACATGCAATAATAATGTGAAAACATCCATAGATTTCTCTCTCTCTCTCTCTCTCTCTCTCTTTCTCTCTCTCTCTCTCTCTCTCTCATCAGAAATTGCCTTCACACCATTCCTTTTTTTTTTCCTTTCTCAGGGTACCACCACAGCCTGCCCTCCTCACCGTACTCCTCATCTGGGCCAGAGGGTCAAAGGCTGGCTGCATCTGGAGCACTTTCTTCAGAGTTCCTCAACCAGAGTGCAGGCACAGTAAAGATTCTCTTGCTGGTGTGCAATGCAGCTGGAGGAGGCCAACAGGCTGTGAGGTGAGGACTATGGAGAAGACCAGCCAGACCTGTGCATTTTAAATATTCCAAATCTCATACAGACAATATTTACACACTTTTTCACTCACTGGTCATACAGTAACTAGTCATGTTGGAGACACTACAGTACACCTGGTAGCTCATTATTTTCACACACACCATCTGTATCATCCTGTATCATTTATAATTGTTAATCCCATTAGAAGATGCTTTATATGATTTGCCACAATAGATGGGCTCAGTAACTATAAACTTATAAATACATGCACGTGATGAAGTGGTCTATATATGAGTGTGGCTACATGGTAGGTGTGCTGGATGAAATAAACGACAACTCTTTGAATATCTGCAACTTCATATCGAGTTTTGATACAATCCTGGAAATAGATTGATTGGGTGTGGAGACCCATGTCGATTCAAACACTCGGAAACAAAACCATGGTACGTAAGAAATTCTCTGACATATCAACAGAAGTCTCTGGCCTCTGGCAAAAATATTTAATTTGAATCTTCAGGCTTACTTTAGTTTTGACTTTGGCTTTCAAAAGTTTTCAGAGACATTTGACACAGCAGAGTGATCCATCAGACAAACTTACGGCACTGGCAGCCACCCAGAGATAAAGAGAGATTTCCTCCCACGCATGCTACCAACAGAGAAAAAAAGGCAGATTGTTCTAATGCACATCAGTTGGATGGTGAAGATGCTTTGGAGACTGAAGATGTGGGTTTGTGTAGACATATTCACTGGACTTTTCTCACCAATTCTCCATGTTAATCCAACCATTTTTGCCGCAATCGAAGAGAAAACTTTTTTCAAAAAGTATGGAGGCTTTCAAATATTTTCTCCTGAATATACACCATAACTTTCAAATTAAAGTCTACAGAGATATCTGGAACCAAGGCCTTAGCAGGTTCTTTTAAGTCCTTTAAATTGCAAGGTGGGACTTCCATGGGTCTGATAGTATCTTTGTGGGTAAAGGTGTTTGCCAAATGCTGTAAATGTAACTATATTGGCACTGAACATTGATCAAAAATCAATAAGGGAATAGATAAAGAATCAGACTGATAGGCAGAATATAATGGTCTTTTTATCTATAAAATCCTCTCATTTCCTATCCCCAAATCTGTCAGTGGCTTTTAGGTTGTTGCTGATTGGTGCAGCGGTGAATGCCTTTGATTCACCTTGTGATAAACCTTGTGACAGCAATGAAAAAATAGATGTATAATATAATGGTTATAACAGAACCATTTAAAGCTACATTAAGGTTCATTTGCTTTCCGTGGCATTTGTGTTGCATGATCTTGTCAGTTCTAACAATGTATAGCCCCAGATTCAGCACAAAATCAGCTAGTCAGATGTGGAACTTGTAGTTTAAGGATGAAAGGATGTCTTCCATACAAAGTGTATTTTCTCTATGTCTCCAATTTTGCAGGACGTTTGTAGATAGCAAACATGTTCTTTATGTGCTTAAAGCTAAAAGCCTTGTAAAGGGTTTTTTAGAACATTTAAATAAGAGAATTTAACTAACCTTCCTAGTAAACGCTACCTAAATAATGTTTCTAGAACCATAAATGCTGTCTAAGCATCTAAGAAGCAGTCGGGACCTTTACTTGTAATATACTAGACAATCTAAATGAGAAGACATTTGCACTGCTAGAACTAATTTGAAGAACATTTTGTAATGTGCTCCAGGAGACCTCATATAGAATAATAACTTAGACAATATGGTTAGGACTATCTTTCCCCAGTTCCCTGCTAAAGACTGTGTGCACAGACATGGTCTTACTTAAGCCCCTCTGTTCAGATAACCATAAAATATCGCTACAAGTGTTACAAAATGTATATTTCAAAAGCCATTATAATCCAGGAATAACTGCTCCGCATGAATCTTCCCCAGTGTGCACAGACAGGCTCATTTGGATCCATTCTTGGTTATTTGCTCCTTTATGAAGCCCTTGGGAGTCAGGTGGCCATTTGTCATTTTTAGCAATATCATCATTACACTCTCCCCCTCTGCACCCCCTGCAAACATATCAACTCTGACCCAGATGAGTCATATTTGTAAATGGGCAGTGCAACGAGATTGCAGCAGTTGGCAAAAGCGAAACAGATATTGGTCTTTACGGTAAGATCTTCTTTTCCATCTGTTCCTCCTTCCATCCTACCCCCTTCTGTGCCACTCTGCCCCTCCCATCTCTCCCTAAGCTCACACAGCAGGAAAAAGTGTCAGAGTGGGCTTTCTTTCAGAAGGAATTGCAAGTGAGATGGAGGGAGGGGAAAAAGTCGAAGGAGTTCGTGGTTTGTTTTGGTTCGTGACAGCAGGGAATTTCTGCGGCTATTCCGGTAGCATGAAATTACAGCACTGAAGGCTCAGCCTTTTCGCATTCCTGCCCAGGCCATCTTCCTGCACACCACATGGAGCATATTTTGTACAGTCTCACCTTTCATAAACTTCAGTCAGAAGTCTTTCATGGCCTGTTAATGACTCAGCACTCTTGCACTGAACTCTCAGAGGTGCCAGATCATGACTTGGCATTTTTTCTCTGAACAACAAAAGCTGGAGGGAGAGGTGCTGTAGAGAATTTGATGATTTATACAACTCACAAAGTCCTAAGTCATACACAGTGACATGCTGGTGGTGCTGAGGTGGTCATCCAAATTTCCTTCCAATCTAAACTTTTTCCAGGTCTACTTATCTAGTTTCTACTCTGTCCATCCTTAAATATTATTTACTAGCATCGACTTTATTAACTAAACTTTCTATATTCCAATTAGTAATACAGTTGCTGTACTTAGTCAGATTATATTTTTGTATTTTTGTATTTTCTGTGTCATTCAGTAATATTTTATCCTTAACACTTACTTTCTATATTTATTGACACCCTTTGTGAAGATGAATATAAACATAGAAAAAAGTCAATCTTGCCTGAAAAATATAACAGATGTTCCATGTTTTTCTACAGTATATTTGCACTTAAACTAAATATCATAAGGATAGCATGTCTCTTTTAAAGAAATGTTTCTCAGCAACACCTGTTCACACATCTTAATTTACTAATGTTTATTTTTCTTGGATTTTGTGTTGTTGTAATTTGTTGTTATGAGGGAGACATAAACACACCCCCTTGTAGCTTAAACCTGTAAAATCAGGCCACAAATGTTACTTACTACTCTTGTTACTTACTTTTATTGGTTCTGACAGCGCTCGTTTTGTTTTCAAAGTGGCTTCTTACATTTTTGGAAAAATGAAAAATCAAAATATCTGTTCAGTTCCTGATTTGTTTTGCAATGTTTATGGGTCTTTTTGTTTCAGGTACCAGGCAGATATATTTGGTCTAGTACTGATTTATTGTGTATTTACTAATTGTGTGTCCGTGTTAAAAAGAAAGACAGAAAGACAGAAAAAAATTATATAGAATAGAAACACAGATTGAATGGAAGCAGGAAAAAGGAAAAAGATTGAAAAATGCAAGCAAGCAAGAAAGACAAGAAAAAGAACAAGCCATGGAAATATAGAGATAAAGGCAGAGCAGCGTGTGTAGTAATGTAGTCGCTGGGAAAGCCTCCCTTGTACCTGAGGGCAAAAACAGAATCAAGCCATGCCGAGGAACATCAAAGCCTGTAGAAGCAGCAAAAGAGCTCAGAGCCGCTGACTGGATGAGCCATGTCTTCTGTCAGAAACAACCTGACGATTGTTTTGGCCTCTGACGCCACAGTGAAATCCCGGTGTAATTAATTGTTCTCCACTGAGTGGCCCTCTTCTTTTCAACACATGGGTTGATTTGTATTTCTGTGTGCTGTCTTCAGCAGTGACAGGAGACGTGTTGTGTGGAGGATTCTGGGATTAGATTTGAATGATGTATTCCCAGTGGAGTTAAATATGGCAGAGATTGCAGGAATAGTGTTGATTTAAAATGGAGATCAGTGTTCAGGCTAATATGCTCTAATGTGTCTGGATTATTTCTACTGTTTGAGGGAGCCAGCTGCCCCGAGTGAACGCAGGCATGCCCGGTGTTTTTACATGTCTACAACTCCATAAAAAATAAGACACTACTCCAATTTATCTTTTAAATCAGCTCTAGGTCTCTATGAGTAGGACAATCATCCCATGCCATTGTATGTTACATTCCTACACAAGCACCTCATTCTGCTTTATGACGTACTGATTAGAGATCACTTGAAGCACATTATATTTAATTAGGAAAACTATAAAAACATTGCTGTAATGAACATTCTCCTTGTGCAATGTGGCCAGTTGGATGGCTAAACACTAGTAGAAGCATGTTTGAGTGAACAGGGTATTTGTTTTATTTGTCTAGATCATTTCTTTTATTTTGATATATGATAGGGTTAGGGATATTTCTTTTATTTTGATATATCCTTCTCTGCCTCGCTCACTCACAGACACACATATTGAAGCTTAATTTATGGTCAGTAGGCCATGCTATATCTTCATGCTATATCTATGGCTTTTCAGTTGTAAAACAGGAAGCGCTGATCTCTCTTCGATTAAAATGGTTGTGAGCAGCAATGAGGACTGCCAATCATGTATCCATTATTTTTCAAGTAATGCAGAAATGCTACACTTTTCATTAAGCCTTATTTCCTAATGTTAACATCTGATTAGTCCAAGACACAACTTGTTCAGTAGGTGTGGCTCAGAAATTCATTTTGGCCAGATAATCAGCACAAGCTTCATTGAATTTAAATTCTATCCCTGTTTTCACCCGGTATTAACATGCACTTTGGGTGATCCAATCACAAGTAGACAGCTCTTAATACAGCACTTCATATCTGCCATTAAAATGCATCTCCATGTGCATCTTGAGTGACCACTTGTAATCGAATCTTGCTTCCCCGCTCTAAATGCTAATAAACACATTCATCATGTTCATTTGCAAAATGTCTATTCTGCCAGAAATGAATAGAATAAGGAGAAGAAGAAGAACATAAAGAATAATTCAGAATATACTATCTCTTCTTCCTTAGGTTTGGCCCTCCATTCCTGATGAGGGAGGACAGGTCAGTGTCATGGGATCAGCTGCAGCAGAGCATTCTCAGCAAGCTTTACTACCTGATGATCAACGGGGCACAGCCACAGGTAGTTATATCCACCTTAGAACTGACATTGTTATTGCTGTGATATATTACATCATGATGCATTTATCAGAAAAGACCTTGGGTGTCATGAGTACTACAACACTGAACAATTGTGTTCATAAGAAAGTTTGCGACATCCGGTAAACCGCAGCAAATAATGCACAGTAACTGAATAAGTTACAAGTAGAAATTAGATTCTCCGCTCGAACACAAACCCTGCCATATTTCCTGCCACTATCCTCAAGCATTAAAGCAGCCCACGCGTTTTTAAAAAATCGTGTTTAAATCGGGCTCGGACCGAAAATTACAGTTAATGTGTCGGGCCAGGCTGGGCTCAGACACAAGGTCGGGCTTGGGTTGGGTTGGATTTAATTTTTGGGCTCTAGTTGCTGGATGTCAGTCATTACTTAGTCTTTAAATAAGCTTTAGTAAAGCTTAACTTTGTGGTACCTATTTTACATATAATACCAACTGTGCAACTCAAGATTATTTGGTGAATTTTAATAATTTGCTTAATTTAATCAATTATGAAACTTATGTTCTCAACGAATCAGCTTAGTGATTAGTGATTAAAATGGTATCAGTAGGCCATTTTAAAGGTGTGCTCTACAGTCTGAACCTTCTCATCAAGAAGGAGCTTTTCACAGTGAAACAGGACAATTTTCTAATATGTATAGCATCACCTAATGTAGTAATTTATTATCTATTATCTCTGTGCTTTCCTTTAAATAGAGACGTGGACTATTCTTTTTGCCATTTTGCTTTCTGTAGGCATTATTATCTCTTCGTATGTGCTGCTTCAGTCCCTTTTTTTACAGCCTAGTAGTGTGGTGTCATATTATGCAACATTAGGGCAACATTAGTTTTTTTGTAACCTTCCTGTTCTTTATTTTTGTTCTATTCCAAATTTTTAGACATTTGAGCATTGTTAATAAGATGCCCATTACAATTTCATTGCCCATTTTTGCCAATTTGTAGCTGATTTCTGTCCTGTAACAGTCATAAAAAAAATGGAACCCTCCTTAAAACTAGGGCTGTAACGATATACAATACAAAACCCAAATCGTGACACTCGCGTTCACGGACCAATGTCGAGGTGTGAGATGGGTGAATTCCGACAGTTCCCGCCCACAAACATACGTTTTTTGCTGTAATAGGAGGATTGTCATGTCAATTTCTTTTCTTTTACCAATAGCTAGGGTCTAAGGGTTTCAAACCGCCCTCCCACAAGTTTACTAACATATGGAGCACGGACAGATCCTTTGTTTGCTGAATTGATTCACTGTGAGTACATGTAAGTTATGACACTGGGCTTAAAAGTGTCTATAAGCTGGCTTATTGTGTTTTGAGTGAGTTTTGTGGCTCTGGGCAGCTGGGCGGAGTGTTTCTTTTATTTGAACGGAGCAGTGAGCCGAGAGAGACGAGTCGACTCCTCCAACTCGACTTCTTCTCTCAGTATGAATGGAAAGTAAGCGGTATTTAACTGAATATTGGTTTATAAATTTATGTTAAAGATAAGGTGTCTCCAACCAAAATGGCGCCTTAGAACTTTTTTTGTTTTGAGGGAGTTTTGTGGCTCGGGGCAGCTAGGCGGAGTGTTTCTTTTGTTTGAACGGAGCGGTGAGCCGAGAGAGACGAGTGGACTCTTCCAACTCAGCTTCTCGACTTCTTTCAGTATGAATGGAAAGGAAGTGGTATTTAAGCGAATATTGGTTTATAATTTTGTGGTAAAGATAAGGTGTATCCAAACAAAATGGTGCCTCAGAACTTTTACTCTTCTCCACCGCAAATGAATCATGATACGAACCAAATTGTGAGTCAAAAATCCTGAAACGAACCAAATCGTGGGTTTTTTGTGTTGTTACAACTCTACTTAAAACAAAAATGCACTGCTTTATGCTACTTCGTTTGGATAATGATGGTGGACCACTAGAATTTTTTGGGCCAAAACTGAAAACCAGAACTGAAATATAATAATAATTATTGTTATTAAATTATTTTTAAAATCTGTTCAAATCTTTGGATATATTTATTTAGCATTCAGACAATGCACAATATAAAATAGCATTTGAAATAAAATATTTTCCGCTCATAACCAGCCTAAAGGCAAGATAGCTGAAATATTATACATTTAAATATCTTCTCTCATAGAACTAGTGAATTCACTTTTAATAATTGTAAGTTAAGTTTAATAATTGCAATCAGAACAAGTGCTTTAAAAACTAGTGAAATAATAAACAACTCTTTTAGGCTTCTGACAAAGTAGTGTATCAAAACATAGACTGAAATATGTTAACTGTAATCACTGGAAAACTGACTTTCCTTTTCAAAAACACACACAGAAAGTGACCATTCTGCCATAAATTAACACATCACCACTCGAGGTGCTGTTGAAGTCTAACTAAATTTCAACCAATTAACAAGTAAGACGCAAATTCTGCACATCACAGGGAAACGCTCTAACCAGTAGAACAACAGCTCTTGTAGACTCACGGGGCTCGAAGGGCTTTTCTATGCTCTCTATACCCTGCATGGAGATCAGGATAAATGAATCCCCACATTGAGGAAAAACATCTTACCGCATGTCTCTTTCTTAGAAATATAGAAATGTGCCACATGGCAGACATGCTGTCTCTAATCCAATCTGACGTATGGTGGCTGTGGTTGTGTCATCAGTGTCATGATGGCATCATTGCAGTTTTGGTCTGAAGTTTTGGCCATTTTCGGGCCAAAAATTTTTGTGGCCGAATGTTCGGTGCATCCCTAGTTATTATTAATATCAGCTGTCGGTGCGATCTGGGGAAATTGGGTCTCAGTTTTGATTGGGTGGTTTGTTTTGGGGTCTGTGTATTTATGTTGGGTTGGGACCGACTGGGGCTGTTTTATGCCTTTTTGAAAGTGCTTTTTAAGTTTTTGTTTGTCAGGTCCTCGAACCTGTATTTAAAAAACTAAATAGAAAGATGGAGTGCTGGTCATTTGGAGGAAAAGGCACTAACATAACACTTTCTTAATTTCCCCCTGGTTTATGATAAAACACTCTTAACAGTGGTTGGCAACTAAAAAGTGTGTTCTACAATTCTGCTGGGGTCTTAAAGAATAAAGAAAACAAAACAATTAATTGATTGCCAAAATAATTGGTAGATTACTTGATTACTAATATAATTGATAGTGGCAGCGCTTCTATCAGTGATGAGTCACCCTTCACAGTGCCTTTTTAGTCTGGGTTTACAGTGAATTGGCGTTAGAAAAATCATCCGTTTGTACAGTAAAAAAGGCCTAACAAGCCATTTCCTTCTCCATATAAAGTCTAATAGCTCGGAAACTCTCTATTCTGTGGATATTACCCTATTTGTTGATGTCCGCACCACACGACTATAATCTCTAAACCAAAGCTCAAGCAAGGGGCCTCTTCTGTTTTGATGTGCCCAGCTGCAGGTCTCTGTCAAATCAATGATGTCCCACAGCGGTAGTGCTTCTGCACTTGTCGCTCCCTGATCACACTCCTGGCATACAGCTAATCACTCTGATGAAACACACACAAATTAGTGTATTAGTATTTGAAAAGCTGTAAGGGCTCATTAATTGGAAAAGCTTTGCATACTATTGGAAACAATTCTTTTTTAAGACATCAGAAATCATAGTTAAGAACAGAGACGATCATAACTGTAAAGGAATAGAAGAAGAGGGAATATGCTTTTTTGGGCTCAAAAGTTTGGCCAAAACACCCTGATTCCAGACATTCGTGTGCATCTTAAATTGACATTGAATTGACTACTTGTAAATACTTGCTGAATGTAAGTAAATTCAGTCACTTTAGTAGTGTAGAACAATTAGTTATAGGTGTTAAATAATTTAGCTGGAGTGGTACAGAATGAGAAAAAGACTGTTAGTTTGAAAATAAAAACCTATAAACTGGAGGAATAGGGTGCATTGAGAGATCATTTAGGGAGAGGTGTTGGAGAACCATGAAGAGGGCATGTGAGATTGGGTGAGAAGTAAAGAGAGGAAGGAGTAAAGCAAGGAAGTGGGAGAGAACAAGAGACATTTGGCGTGAATTGAGCCATGGGGCTCCTGAGAGAGAACCCATCCTTTCATTAGGCTCTTGCCGTATTCTTCTTGTCGTCTGTCCAGGCCCCCTGGTAGGCTATTTGATTAAATCTCAGTCTATTTAATCAGAGCTGGTAGCCAACTGCTGTTCTGCAGAAGCTTTTCTTACTTCTCTGTCCTCCGCCTCAGTGCAACAGCATGAACAAGCAGCATCAATCACCTGCTATCACTATTTTTACAGCGTCTAATCCCCCCCACTTACCAGCAATTTAATTATGCTAAAGACACTTTCATATGTTTTACATATAAATCGTACATACATTTTTGCTTCTTTGTTTTTAATAAGCTTGCTCCTGTCAATCTCTGTGTGCATTCTGAAATGCATTATGTAATTCAATATAAGCTGTCATCTAATTGTGAAGGAGACACACACTGCATTAGATCCCATTAAAAATATGTAACAAAATCAATATTTTGTCCATACTGTTTCACCCAGTTATTGTTTAACTCACCCATCTCTCGCACATTGCTTTTGATGTTGTGGGAATCAATTAGATTGTAGTCAGCCTTGAAAGGTTCAAAATAAAAGAGCATATATCACGTTGTTTGCTGTGGAATTGGCCTGTTCGTGCTCTGCCCACTGATGGGTTCTTTCCAAGGAGCTGTTGCCAGGTTGGATGAACTTTACAGAACACTGGCAAAAATCCTATTTACCCTAATGACTTTGGACACTTTTCAAAATCATTCATTTCACCGATACCCGCCCCCACACCCCCCAACTGTTTCCCCCCAGACTACAGCCCCCCCAACTTCCCACCCCAGCCAAGACATAGAACCTTGCGTCTCCCCGACATTAAAAATGATTCCCGCGACTATGATTGCCATAAATAGCATTTCTTTTAGTTATTTTGATAATGTCAAAGCTGTATGGTTAAATTTTATTGTAATAAAAGGATGTCATTATATTGAATATGATAAAGTACTGAACAGCTAAAATACTTTGTGTCAATAAACAATGCGTTTGTGACCAGAGCCTGGTCAGAGGGAGTGAAATTGTCATTTTGTCTTGGTTCACTTGCACTTACAGAGAGAGTGTAGGGAGAGGTAAACATTTGCACATTTTCCAGCCTTTGTTAACCTTTATTTTTCCTCACACCAGCAGCATGGGTGGTCTTTACAGACTCACACACATTTACTTGTAATGACAGAGAGAGGGTTTACATTTCCCTACTTTTTTTCTGTCAGACTTCCATGACAGATTGGAGCTTAAGTGACAGGCTACCTAGTGCACTTTAGATTTGGCCTGAACTCATTTTATTTCAAACAGTATGTATGACTGACGGCAGAATTCCATTTTAGTGTTTGGGTATAACTGTGTGTGTGTGTGTGTGTGTGTGTGTGTGTGTGTGTGTGTGTGTGTGTGTGTGTGTGTGTGTGTGTGTGT
>JBBKCR010015296.1:0-12400 GCA_037577295.1 Ladigesia roloffi | reverse complement strand
AGTCACAAACACTAACAGGTGTGTCCCGCCCTGTCGGGCTGCAGCGCCCTCCAGTGGTCGCTGCTGGACATACGACATACTGTGGTTAAGATTTCCGAATGTAATCACAGGAATCGACTGCGCACACATTTCTATAAAGGCACCTTCAGAGAATGAAATTGCTAATGGAAATACATGCATTTTCATTCTATTAATGTGCAAATTATATGTGATGCAAAAATGCATCTCGTTACCTTTGTGGTGAGATGGTCTGACTCAACCCATGATTCATTTGTTCTCAGAAATAGCAGTGTTGGAAATGGTGAGAAGACTTCTCGGGAAGTTTCATAACTTTGGGCCAAAATTGTAAGTTTTGTGTACTATGCAGCCATTTGACAATTAACCTTGTAAATAAGTCAAACGTACATTAAAAAAAAAAAAACCTCACCCTGGCTGATGGGGATGAGTGTGTCCCCAATAACTGCAGCAAATTGCTGCTCATAAAGTGTGAGCCCCAGAGTTCTGCTCCCGCTAGTTTTGTCGGTACGCTATGTTTTAATATGAATTCTGTGCGTGGCATTATACATGAAGCCCCTGGTTCGCATGTGTACCACTCTGAGCAATCTTTACATGGCTCATTCGTTTTAAAATCCCCTGTAAGAACAGTTTAATTGTCCCCTGCGTTACTGTGTGTTTCAGTGTTTGGTAACTGCGCTGGTGCCAGTGTTGGCTGTACCAACATTTCTTCAACACCTCCATTCTGCCGGAAGAATTATGTGGCCCGGCTTGTAGACATGGTGGCAGGAAATGGGGCTTAAAACTTTTGAGGGTAAAATAGTGAAGAGTAATTGGCTGGCAGTTGGCTGTGCCAGGTTCACAGTGATAGTGTCACAGAAAATATATGGGCCTCATTTGGAGGGAAGACTTTTGGGAGGACCTTATTTAGGTCAGAGTTTCTTTCATTTTTTTTCATTCCAGGATAATTGATATACTTGTGACATTATGTAAGATGTGTATGAGAGCTGCAGATGTTTATGTATGTACCTTATAGGTGCTTTTTTCTTCAAATGACTGCAGTGCTTATTGGAGGCGTTTCAGGAAAACAACCAGCTGTTCTGAGGGCATTTAGGGAGAAGTTATGGGTGGAGAAAAACTAAAGGGGATTCAGGCAAGGTTTCTGGAGGGTAAGAAGTTGCATGTGGGTTTTCAGGGCAACCTTTAAATCAAAATTGTGCTTCAGGCCTAGAGGTCACAAAGAGCTCATGGATCAATGTCAGCCATTCCTTGTGATTTTCCACATACAAGCACAATATAGGATACAATATCCTCCAACTTTTTATAGTGTAATACCAACTGTTTCCAACTTTTAAATTGGGTTTTTTTTGCCACAATCATGGACAGTTTAGAGCATATCTGTTGAAATATTGAAACTGAGAATGCAAATATGAGCTATTTGGGGGCTCCTGATTAGATAAGGCCATGGAGACGCCTGCTCCTCTAAGTAGGTTCACAGAAACACAATGGGTTTAGTAGAGTGAAACAAGAAAGGAGTTATTAAAGCAGTCAGCCAAGAGCAATATCCATGGGACAAAATTGCATTTCCTGATTCAGAACTGATACTTTAGGTTGATGTTGGTCGTTTTCTTAAAAAAAGAAAGTTTTCACTTTTTGCTCCCCATGGAGGATCAGTCGAAATCAGCATCACGTCATCTGGGCTCTCTCACTTGTCAGGATCTGACTTAGGCTGTGTGCAGAAACAGAAATAAACAGTTCGTACAATTTACATGGCTAGTTAACGGTTTTGCACCATGTATCCATTTATTTTATTCTTGTTAAACAAAAGTGAAAAACTGTGAAAATATGATATCCTTTGTTAGAATGAAATAAGCTTTAATGGTGCATGTATGACATCCTAATAACTGGGAGTGTGGTGATGCAAGAGACACAAATTATGAACATATAGCCAATTTGTTTGTTAGCAAACAATACTGAATGTAATTTTTGTCAATATTATGTCAGCAAAAAAACATTTTGACTAGTATTTCTGAAAGCGTTCAGACACTCATTCTAATTAGAGAAGTCCACAGCTTATTTTCCATAGAAATGCATTTGCAGTAGAAAGAAATGTTCAGAAGCAGCCGCACATGTCCAGTGCCCACCATCATGGTGGAATGTAATTAAATCTTCACAGCAATGGTTCAGGTAGGATAGCTAGTATAAAGTTCAAGACTAACTGCAGGACAAAATCTTGTATTAGTACCTTTGATTTCAGAAGAAATGCTGGATGAGTAGCTGTCATTTATACATATATGTATTAGAGCATTATCATCTCAGGTTGACTTACACATCAACAAAGTCAAAGTCGAGTCAACTAGTTGTTTGATGATGTCACACAGATGCAGCGGAGGAATACAAGTGTCCGACTCTAGTAACTTTAATTAAAGTATTCTGTAACATAACAGTCAGCCTGAAAGGGAACAAAACACAGCAAAGGCTGATACCTTTAATTTTCTGGTAAATTTAGGCGTACAACAGAAAGTGGAAACAGCTTAGGCCTTTAAAACCGACTAGCAGATTGTGCTGGTCACTATTCTGTTTGTGGGTCTAGAGCAAAGTGATTTGATGTCTGTCTGTCTGTCTCCTCGACTGCCATGTCACTTCTTGTTGTGGTTTTGTATAAAGATTCCCCTTGCTAATGGTACCGCTCTTCTTATGAAGGTACTGAAATAATTGGTCATGGAACGCATGTCAGCATCATCCAATCAGAGGCAGAGATTGCATTGTGTACACAAATACATTCACTGAGTGAGGAAAAAATACTCAACAGGCACAAGTCAACGCCCTCCGAGAGAAGTCGACATTACTGTTTTCTCATATATTTATATATATATACTGTATATATATACACCCTTAATACCAAGTTGAACGAGGGAGATTGTCCCCTGTAGTTAGGAACGAAAGTCGCCTTGGATAAAGGCATCTGCTAAATAACGTAAATAAACACTTTATAACTTTTCACCATTATTTAATTTATCCTGTTTATCAGACAGTTAGCATTGGCACCACCTCTGAATTAACCTGGATGCCATGTAGTGTTAGGCCTATTACCACCAGTCATACACTTTACAACACAACATTGCTGACTGTATTGTCATCAAACACCAATCTTGTAGCGGTACCAATAAGATTTTGCTAAATGTTTTGAAGGTTTTGTGTGCTTATGAGATAGCAGTCCACATATTTTACTCCAAAAACTCTTTAGAGTTACTTTAATGTTTCTCTACCTCTTGAGTGTTCAAGTGCACACATGTTTATTTTCCACGCACAAGCTAACGCACATGATTTATAAAGCTTTTCAAAGTATGGCGGGTTTTATATGTTTGTAGCAGTGAAAAAAACTCAAGGCTGTATTACAAAGAATAAATCATTGATGAGCATATCTAGGACTGTAAATGTTGTTTAAGCAGTTTAGGTTTAGCTTCTTTACTGAAGTCTAATATTTATCATTCTGCATTTCAGATGATGACTATCATGTCATGGAGGACGCTGCCACTATTACCAGTTCCAGACCAGGGTGATGGCAATGTTCAACATGTTCAACTTATTTCTTGCCAGAGGAGCTGCAGATGGTCCATTGCTATTACCTTGAAATGACAAGAGAGGAGCAGTATATTGTCATATTGGTAAAACTTTCATGCTAAATACATCTATCACAGATGACATGCCATTCTAAAAAAACAGATCAGATTATACATAATATAATGAATTGCTTTGTTAAGTGTAGTCAGAGTCTAAGTGCAGTTTACACTGATTGGTATTTAATTACATTTAATATCCTTGAATCAGAGTATTCTGAATGCCTATATAATATGTTATAGATGATTTATTTCTATCATTTCAAGTACACCATGCCAAAAGTGAAAACTTTAAAAAAGGTTATAAAATAGTGGCTCAGTCAATATAAACTAATTGATGTATAGTACATAAATAAGACTTAACATGTTCAACACATTGTATTTGTTTTTACAAGATGTGCATGTCAAATATGTGTCATATTTCATTAACAAACTTATATTGCATAATATTAAGTGCCTGATTACAGTAAAGTTATCACTGTGGATATTACTGTACATTTTGTTTACATCTATAAGGTAATTATTATTATTATTATTATTATTATTATTATTATTATTATTATTAATAATAATATTATTATTAGTAAAATATATCTTAAATATTTTTCATGAATATGAAATGTGTTTTATGCTATTTACATTGACTAATTCAGCGTTTCTCAAACTTATTTGTCCTGAGGACCTGTCATGTCAGACTTTGGGGCTTCAGGGCCCTGCATGTATGGAATATATATATATATTAATTATTATTGTATACCCATACCTCTATATAAGCACCAAGAAATTATTTTTTTTTATTGTATACCCATACCTATATATAAGCACCAAGAAATTTATTTTTTTTAATCGCATTATTTCATCATTTTAATGTGATAGTTAAAATGATTTCTCGCCACTAACTGGTCTAAACGAGGCAGGCACGCTGACAGAGCCGCTCGGAGCTTGTGTTCTAAGTTCAGCCTGTTTGTTTTCTTTTTTCGTGGCAGTCTTAGGGTTTGTCTCGGGCTTAAAAAATTAAACCCGACTCCCCCGAGCCCGTGCACCTTGTGTCCAAACACAGACCGACCCGACACATTAACTGTAATTATCGGCCCGGTTCTCAACTGTGGGTGCGTTCAGAAACTGACACTCTCGAGCTATGAGCCACTTAAATGATGGATCTGAACCAGCCCGGCCCGAGGATAGTAGCAGGAAATATCGGGCTGACCTACTGTCAGTTAAGAAAAAGCGGTCTTGTGAGTGGAAGACACTATCCCAAGAGGGCTGGCCGTGAAGTCGAGGGAGCGGGGCATGCAGTGATAGCAGCGCTGAGATCAGAGCTGCATCTGACCGAATTTTGATTGGTGCAGAACTGAGCCTCTCATAGTTTGAGAAACGCTGTATTGATTAATGCTTTACTAAAATAAACTCATTAACATCATTATCTTCATTATTTTATGCTACTTTACTATACTGATTCTATTCAGAATCCTACAAACAGCTATTTACATACAGTGAAATACTCAAGCTCTAAGGGGCAAGTCACAAACAATGTCATGATTTGTCAAAATCTGTTGGTTTAACAACAGTTGCACTTATCTGATGAAGCAATAATGGTGAGCCTGCAGCAATGTATGACAATTGTTATAACTTGTTTATAACTGCTTATTAATTATTTATAAACTACAACCACCTGCTTGTTAATGGTTTATTCAACCTTTATGTGAGTAGCCTTAAAGTGTTAGCTAAAGGTATTCAGTTGCACACTGTAGCCAATTGGCAAACCTATACTCTACTCATTGCTCAGTTTTGACCACAGGAAAGCTATTGGCCAGATAGTATTTGGGTGGTGGACCATTCTCAGAACAGCATTGGTAGTGGCGAGGCAGTGTGTGACTGGGTGTGTTTATGTCTGTGTGTGTGTGTGTGTGTGTTTGTGTGTGTGTGTATGTGTGTGTGTGTGTGTGTGTGTAGGTGGCATCGGTAATAGTGTACCAACCCGGTGGTATGTCTGCTAGGTTGAGAGATGCCCAAAAATATCCAGCAAAGAGAAGCTCTGTGGTCAGAAACGCCACTGATAGAGGTGCTAGATAACACTGGGCATTAACAGATGGCTACAGTCTCTAAGTAGACCAAGACATCCTAACACACACCACATTTTCCACAAAGCTCTACTATCTTTCCTTTGGATGCTTTCAGTTGCAATAAAGCCAGGCTGTACAGTGACTTTCGTCAGTGCAGAGCTACCATTAAGTGGACATGTGCAGGTGCAACTGGGATGTACTTAACCTTACGAGCTCAGAGAGTATAAGTAAAATCTGATTTCAACAAATATAAATAGTGTAAAAAAGTTTAAAACCAGTGCTTATACCCACTTGTCATTTGATGCTCTTTGACTCAGCACGCTGGCACTTGGCCAATCTCCAGAACCTGAATTCATGATGCACAAGCAAAGCCACACAACTGACATGTAGTGTGTGCATGCAGTAACAAAAATAAATAAATAATTGGATGGGAGAGCGAGTGAACAGAGAAGGGGAGTGGATCTTTACCAAAAAGTCTCTGAAATTGATGTGGGAGACAAAGAACCATGAATTCTCAAAAGGAACGTTTAAGAATTCATGTCAATTATTTGGCATGAAGCATTTAATTGTACTTGATTATAGTATTCAGTCAAAAATAAATAAAGGAAACACAGCTTTCCAGGGGTTGGCTGTTACAAATGGGTCTATCATTTTGTGTCAAATTCACTTTTGTATATTGCAATGACACACCCCTGAGAGTCGTTCTTCATTTGGGCGAATTGCTTTAAGTCTGCAACATTCAGCGCCGACTCCATACAATCTGTGGTCAATAGTTGTAGAGGCAGGTCTGGTGCTGTCCACAAGATTCATGATGAAAAAGGTTTCCTATAAAACATTAGGATTAATCTTGAGAAATTATTGTGTCTGTCAAATTACATCATAATGTGGAAAAATAAGTATGTACGAGCATTATTTATAGAATGCTGTTTGTATTGGGACTTTTCTAGACTACTGACTGGGGCTTTTGTAGGGTGCTGGTTTAATTGGCCCATTTATATACTGTTGGTTACAACTGGGCATTTTTAGGCTACTGTTTGTGATTGAGCAGTTTTAGACTGTTGGTTGCATTGGGACGTTTCTAGTCTGTTGGTTACACAGGGGCATTTATTTATTTGTACTGTGGCGCATGGATGTACTGGCCATCGGGACTACCGGGAGACTCCCAGTGGGCCACGGTCTTTGTGGGCTGGTGGGCCAAGCATTTAGTTTTTTAATTATTATAATAGTAATTCAGTTTGGAAGTTTATTGTTGTATAGTTGAAATACCATGTTTGTGTCTTTCTAATTGGCCACATAAAGCTGATGTGAACTGCAAGACTGATTGCTAAACTTACAATCTGCACACGTGACGGATTTGCTGAGCATTGGCCAATCAAAATCAAGTTTAAGTTTTTGAGCGGGTGCTGAGCAAGCAACTGCAGCGATTAGCCAAGTGAGCCGATGCTGTGTACTGTGTGCAACGATAGTGAACATGATAAAATGAAGAGGAGCTGAGAAGTTGAGAGAAAAAAAAAGACAATCACTTGGGCTAGAGGCCACCAAATGCATTAAAATAAATCTGTTACTTACTGGAAGGCCAGAAATATACTTACATGAAGATGTCAGCTGGGCGGCTCAGACTGCTGAGGTGAGACGGACATTTAATAAACATAGTGTTAATCAGAATCCACTCTCAAAGGTTTTTGCTATTAAGGGATTTGCATATTGGTATTGTGAAATTGATTTAATACAGCAGTTTCACGAACAAGAAGCTAATATTAAGTGACCTTGTGTAACTACAACACTATTGCCTGATTTGACTCTATTTCGTCAACTTCAAAGTGGAGCTCCTGCATCTCCACCCAAACATATATAGTTACAGCTGAAATGTTGTACCCTAAACATCAATATGTTTCATTAGAATAATAACCATACACCAATTAAGACCTTTCATCGTTTCAGCATTTCTTATTTAGTATTTAGATTAGGGGTGTGCAGAGCGGCTGATATTTGTATCTGTATTTGCAGTTGTTAAAAGGGAAATTTATTCATATTTGTATTTGAGTAAAATTCATAATGCAACGTCAGAATCTACTCCTGAATTTGAGTGTGTGATGGGAGGAGGGGGAGGGGGCTGGGAAGAGGAATATCTAAAAGTTAAAGTGAACAATCGGTCACACGTGAACACATCACTGCACATTGTGAACAGCACCAAATTCCTCCTCTGTGTGACTGGCAGAGGTCACGGTAGTTTGCCTTTGTCCTCTTGCAGCTGCCGTAGCTCCCTCTCTCTCATGTGACCACACCCCCTGTAGCCCTGAGTGGCTAACCATTCAATGTTGGGTAATGCCTTTGCCTATAAAACTGCTGTGTTGAAGCATATCAGGTAGGAGTGCGGCTTTGCTGCAGCCCTCTGGGTCTGGGATGCTTCCGACAGGAAGGTATGTGCAATGGGTCTATGTTGTGCTACAATTTAGCAAGTAGCCCAAAGCTAATACCATGTTTGTTTGGAACCCAGGTGGCCGGTGTGGTATCAAGCCTTTCCGGGTAGCGTGGGGCTGAACTACCAAAGGTAGTATTGCCGTAAGCTAGGTCTACATGCAGAGAATAGAATGTGCATTTTAATGTTTGTGTTCTAAGCGAGGTCTGGGTTTGGAGGACACGGGAGCACAAAGCTGTTCTAGGGAGCCGGGACACGAGGCTTCCGGTGCTCGTATCTGGCCCAAGGATTCTAGATGCATGGAGGTAACTCAGTAATGTGTCGAAGTCCAGTTATGTTTGAATGGCGGCATATCTGTCTAACATGTGTTTGTTTCATCAGACAGATTTGCCGCTGCTGTTTTGCCTGTCTGCTTTACTTTTGCTTTGTCCTGTCTGTTTTGCTCTGTTTGCTTTGTTTGCTTTGCATTCTTGTTTGTTTTAGTTTTTGTTTTGTGTTGCTGGATTTTATGTTGTAGTGCAGACCAAACGCCAGTTTTCTGCCTAGCAAGGGAACTGTGTGACGGTAGATCATCAGTTTTTTCCTTTCATATTTTCTGCTTTGTCATTGTCTGTAAACCTTCTAATCAACTTTTAGCTGTCTTTCGGGAAAGGTATCAGCTTCCACTTTTTGAGGGTAGTTTTTTTATTTGGATGGTTAACGTGATTCTTTACGGTCAGTAATCTATTGGTTTTTGTCTTTGTGATAGCTGTGTAATACTTCCTTGGGGCAGGTCACGTGATCCGGGTCCTTGCGCCTTGCGCATGGGATTTGTAGTGTTAAGGAGCACTTCACCGTCTGCTGTGATGACCATGTGCAGTGTATCTTTGCATGTGCAAGAGTGTGCATATTTCAACAAGCAGAGCTGAGACTGGGTGTGGATCGAAGCCATTGGTATAGAGAGCACTTTGTGGGTGTTGGTTTCACTCCTCCCAGACAGGTAATTTGCCCCTAGCCATGTAGTGCCTTCAGTCGTTGTTAGCTTTTAATGTTTAGCACTCCCAGTGGTGGCAGTTCCGACCTTCTTGAATGACAGACGAAGCATCTTTATGGCGACTGGTTGAAGATGTTATCTATCCCTTGATCAGCGCATCATATGTTTGTGTTTTAAACTGAACTGTCAAACTTTATTTAATTTTGTACGAACCTGAAATTTCATGTCCTTGCCTCGACCAACGAACTTGTGTGTGGGAGCTCTCTTGCGCTAAATGGGGTGATGGAGCTTGCCTTACCTTTATCTTCATCAAAAGTGGTCAAAAGAGTCAAAAGAGTCCACAGGTGGCGTAGTCGGACAACCTTATCCTTAATATTAGAATACCTAATATATCTTCTACATTATAGCCAGGTAGGACCCTTAGCAACCACCACCCCCCGCGGGTTACATCTGCATTTAAACCATTAGCCAAGTGAAGTAGCGGGCAGCCATGAATTCTGCACCCGTGTGGGCAGTGTGTGGATATGGTGCAGGGGAGCAGCATGTGGGGAGCAGTGTGTGAGGAGTGATCCGGGGAGTTACTACGAAACCAAACGCCTTAACATTACCCCTTAATATAACCTTAACTTTTTACCTCAATTTCCAGGAAAGTAAAGGATTAAGGGGTTTCAATCTCACACCTTAAATCCACTTTTAAGGTAAAATTAAGAGAGGTTTACAAATTAATGGCCACTTAATTCAAATTCAGGTGTTTGGCATATTTTCAGGGGTAAATTACGGTATAGTTAAGCATATTTTAAGTACATTTGTGTTTCATAGTGAGTGGTGTGTGGGAGTGGTACTTACTCAGGGTACCTCAGAGTTTCCTAGCAGTCTGGAGGATCGACCCATGAGTTTCGGATTGCAGAGCGAGTCCCGAACCACGTGAGTGTGTCCCGGAGGGGGGTTCCCGAATACAAATATTCTTTAAAGTATTTGTCGGAATATGGTATTCGTAAAAAGCACGATATTTGTGCCAATCCGAATGCCGTATTTGAATTTGGCTCCAAGCCTAATAAAGATACATACAGTGTGCGCGTGCGCGTGCGCGTGCGTGCGTGTGCGCGTGTGCGTGTGTTTGTGTGAACCTTGTGGGCCGGTGTGGATGATGTCCAGGGCTGTTTTTATGTCCCAGTCCAACTCTGCTGGGGCGTTTGTCAATTGCTGGTTGGTCGTATTGATATGTTTCCAGACTGAGGCATAAGCAGTCTAGAAACAACCATATTTGAAGCTTTAGGCACAATATATGCACACTGTAGAGTGTAAATGCACACTTCTCTTTTATTAATCCAGTAATAGGCTGAGGATTGTCGGGGGAATAGCCCTTTTTAGCCAGGGATGAATCGGCTGGGTGGAAGAGATTCTTTAGCAGGAACAAACACCATTTCGCTCAAATTGTATCAAAAGAAAGATTTATTAAAAACATCTGCAGATCAGGGGTCAGGGCAGGTCTCAGAGAGAGAGAGGAAAGTCTCTGTCCTGAGCCTGTTCTCCCTGTTAGCCCCCTTCTCCAAAGATACATGAACATCTTATAGCAAAAATGACGCAAGACCCAGAAAGGCGACTCAGACACAGGTGTCACTTTCCAATTGGACAAAACTATCTTGTCATTTTTGCAGATTGAGCACACGTCATCTCAATTGCCATAGCAACCCCCGATTCCGGTTTCTTGGAAAAGTTCCTTCAGAATCTTAACCGTACATCAGTGACCTTCTGATAAAAAGAGAACATTTAGTCTAGGAATATTAACTGGACAAATAGAATGTCACATCTAAACTCAGCCTAGGCCAGACTATGGCGCCTCTAATCAGCCTACACACACACACACTCCGAACCAGTGTGAAGTGCAAAAGTGGGTCATTTCTTGTCAGCTAGTTTTACTGGGAATTATGTAGACTGCTGGTTATTCTAACTCTTGTTATTGTAACCAATGGTATTACCATGGCCCAATAACACTTTCAGGCTAGAAACACCCCAAAACAACCAGGAGACTAGAAACACAACTGGCAGTCTAGAAAGTTCCCAGTGCAGCAAGCTGTCTAGACTAATGGTGGTTTTATGGCATTTCTAATCTGTTGGTTATATGGGGCTTTCCTAGACTGCTGGTTGTTCTTATACATTTCTAGATTTCTGGTTTCTGGTGTGTTTCTAGACTATTTGACACAGAAGAACATTCCTAGGCTGCTAAATGTAGTGGGGTGTTTCTAGATTGCTGGTAAAAATATAAGCATTTCTAGACTGCAGGTTGCACTACATTTCTACATTGCTGGTGATTCTGTGATGTTACTTGAATTGTGGTTGTACTGAGATATTTCTAGACCACTGGTTACAATCAAAATCCTAGGCTTCTATTTGAATTGGATGTTTTGAGAGTGTTGGATGTATTTCTGAATAGTTATATTGAGGTGATTCCAGACTGGGCCACAAGCAGTCTAAAAATAAATTGAATAAAATATCATAATTATGCAAAATTATATTTGAATATCTAAACCAAAGTAAATTAAAGAATATAGACTGTAGAGGGATACATATGTTTTCTCCTAATGTATCCAGTAATAGGCTTAAGATCATCTTCTTAGTTTGTTTTAGTTGCAGCACCCCATGGAAAGACTTTCAACTGAGAAGGAGTTCTCTTCACTACTGTCCCTGCAAATCTAACACCGGACATAAAAAAAGACATCAAGAGTAACAATAGTCACATTAGGCACTTTTCCATAGGCATACAGAAAGAGTGCTGCACATAAACTGTACTGCAGTGGTTTGGGACTTTTCCTGTGTATATCTGCACGGTAACAATGTTATCCCTCTCCCCCACCATACCAGCTAGAGTCTCCACCTCCTCTCTCCTTGCACCATACATTATCACCAAGGACCAGGTGAGAAGAAAACTTCGCAGACTCCATCCTGCTAAAGCAGCAGCAGCACCAGATGGCTTAAGCACACAAGTGCTAAAGCTGTGTGCCTCTCAGCTATGTGGAGTACTGCTGAGGATCTTCAACATGAGACTCAGTACCAAGAAAGTGGCCTAGCTGTGGAAAACATCATGTCTCGTTCCTGTTCCAAAGAATGTGAGACCCCTTGCCGCATCGGACTACAGGCCAGTAGCACTCACCTCACACAGCATGAAGGTGTTTGAGAGACTGATCCTGGACCTTCTCCATGCCCTGGTGAAGCCAGCACAGGATGCCCTCCAGTTTGCCTACCAGGCCAAGATTGGAGTGGATGACACCATCATCTACCTGCTACACAGGGCCTACAGCCATCTTGACAAGCCAGGTACATCCCTGAGGAT
>JBBKCR010015295.1:0-23591 GCA_037577295.1 Ladigesia roloffi | reverse complement strand
AATGTCATTACATAATCATTTGCAGTCAGTAATTCAGGTTTACATTATATAGCAGGTCCAAGAGGACTGAAGGCTTTTAACATTAAGCATAATGCTTCAACATAAAATATTAGCAGTAAGCAACAATTTAATAATCTCAGATCAGATTTTGGTTTGACATTTTTTCCATTTCTCCATATTCACCAGGTAGATAAAATGCACTGCTTCTTTAAACTATTTCCTATTTTCTTTTAATGTGTTTAACACAATAGAAACATCAAACATTTTGAGACTAGTTATGCTTTTTGAGGAACATAAAAAAATAATCAATATACCTAGAACTTAATGGTGATCTGGATTATTGTAATGGTGAACTCTGAGGCCATGAAATTACCACCAAGAGAAATAAGAGACCTAAAAACCTACATTCTGTTAGCCTGAATCTAGAAATAAAAACTCTTATACACATAAGAAATGAGATTATTATGAGAGGGTAACACGCTCCTTTGTGATATCTTTGTGTTTTAGGACAGGATCGTTATGAACCCTAATTATCCACAGCAGCCAGGGACCTTTTGGAGTCCTTACAACAACGTGCCTTACCCTCCCCCACCAGCAGGGGGGCCCTACTATCCACAGATGGGTCCAGGGCCTTATGGAGGTCCTGCTCACTTTAATCATGGTCCCCATCATGGACATCATCATGAACACCACCATGGACATCATGGACTTTTTGGGCATCATCATGGGCATCATCATGAACATCATCATGGACATCATCATGGGCATCATGGAAAACATTGCTAGAAGAAGCAAAAACAGCATAAGGTGAGACTACTAAACATTCCTAAATACTGAAGAAACATTTCTAAGAATATTTTAGAGACCTGCCAGAAGAAAGATAAGTAAGGGTAAAACCATTCAAATAACAAGTTATGGGGTGTATGAGATATGTTTGAGATAAAGATGAATGAAATGTTTCTCCTCTTTATTTTCAGATGTTTGTGCTTTCAGAGGCATTTCCTGCAGTGACGCACAGCAGGGTGGATGAAGAATTTAAAAACCAGTCTTAATATTACTTGGCATATTTCTGCGAAACTAAACTGTTTGTCTGTTTAAATGTATGTACACCATATATCTATTACTTTTGGGGGTCTTTGAAAAGATGAATTTAAATAGTGCTTTATAATAAATAAATATGACAAGTAATGTATTATGTATGTGGAACATGTACTTGTGTTTTTTTATTATTTAATACTATTAAATCCAATGAATTATTATACTCTCTCCAAATTTTCATTCATCATTCAAAATTAAGTGAACTATTAATTAATAATGTGTTTCTCGATTCAGTTAAATGACAATTTAATACTGCTAAAACCAAGACACTGAAAGTGCTGTTTTATCAACAACATAAGGATTTTTTGCTAAAACCAAATTTATGATATCAGAACAATACATTAAAGCCAAAAGCACTCACAATTCTCAATTTAAACACACACACACATACTTTTCTGAAATTTATATAAACTATGATCCAAATTACTAGGCATATGCTGTTTTTGTTAAATTTTCCTAGTCAGTTCTGCTGACAGTGAATACATTTAGATGATCTAATATTTTGGATTTTATTGACCAAACAACCAATAGTGAGTATTTTTTGCCAATGACCCAAAATACAGTGTTACAAATTATTATGCATACCACACACATACCATGCACATCAAGTAGATTGAAAATCGACATCTGTCATTTATATGCTTTATGTAGATATTTTTTCCAAAAACAAATGATATTTCAGTAAAAAAAACACCTTTACTCTTCGTTACATGTTAAAATATGAGCCTCTTATGTTAGAGGTATTCTGCCCACTCTCAGGGATCTTCTTTTTAGGGATGCTTAACAGGTTCCCAATAGTGTTGAGGTCAGATGATGAGGAAGAGCGAAGACCAAACAGTCTTACGGAGCATAAAACTGCTGCATTCTATGTATTGTTTTATGTCAAATATGATCTCATTATTTAATTTTATTTTTACAGTTCATTTGATTGTTTGGAGAAAAAATCATAGTTCAGAAGATGAAACTTGTTGTAGGCAACTGGGATCAGCAATTTCAACAATGTACTGAGTGAACACACCCTTGTTTGTACTCTGTTTCTCATTTGTTTAGGAGTCAGGTGATCAGTGTACAGTCCCTTATATAACAATGTCATTACATAATCATTTGCAGTCAGTAATTCAGGTTTACATTATATAGCAGGTCCAAGAGGACTGAAGGCTTTCAACATTAAGCATAATGCTTCAACATAAAATATTAGCAGTAAGCAACAATTTAATAATCTCCCATGAGATTTTGGTTTGACATTTTTTCCATTTCTCCATATTCACCAGGTAGTCAAAATGCACTGCTTCTTTAAACTATTTCCTATTTTCTTTTAATGTATTTAACACAATAGAAACATCAAACATTTTGGGACTAATTATGCTTTTTGAGGAATGTAAAAAAATAATCAATATACCTAGAACTTAATGGTGATCTGAATTATAGTAATGGTGAACTCTGAGGCTATGAAATTACTACTAAGAGAAATAAGAGACCTAGAGACCTACATTCTGTTAGCCTGAATCTAAAAATACAAATTCTTATACACATAAGAAATGAGATTATTATGACCAGTCTTAACAGTACTTAGCATATTTCTGCGAAACTAAACCGTTTGTCTGTTTAAATGTATGTACACCATACATCTATTACTTTTGGGGTCTTTGAAAAGATGAATTTAAATAGTGCTTTGTAATAAATAAATATGACAAGTAATATATTATGTATGTGGAACATGTACTTGTGTTTTTTTATTATTCAATACTATTAAATCCAATGAATTATTATACTCACTTTCATTCATCATTCAAAATTATGTGAACTATTAATTAATAAAGTGTTTCTCGATACAGTTAAATGACAATTTAATACTGCTAAAACCAAGACACTGAAAGTGCTGTTTCATCAACAACATAAGGTTTTATTTGCTAAAACTGAATTTATGATATCAGAACAATATATTAAAGCCAAAATCGCTTACAATTCTCAATTTAAACACACACAGACATACATAAATTATGACAAATAAACACAAATAAATTGTTTGTGTGTTGTGAGATGATGTGTGCTTTTCTGAAATTTATATAAACTATGATCCAAATTATTAGGCATATGCGGTTTTAGTTATATTTTCCTAGTCAGTTCTGCTGACAGTGAATACTTTTGTATGATCTAATATTTTGGAGTTTATTTTTTGCCAATGACTCAAAATACAGTGTTACAAATTATTATGCATACCACACACATACCATGCACATCAAGTAGATTGAAAATCAACATCTGTCATTTATATGCTTTATGTAGATATTTTTTCCAAAAACAAATGATATTTCAGTTACAAAACACCTTTACTTTTTGTTACATGTTAAAATAAAAGCCTCTTATGTTAGAGGTAATCTGCCCACTCTCAGGGATCTTCTTTTTAGGGATGCTTAACAGGTTCCCAATAGTGTTAAGGTCCGATGATGATGGTGGCCAAAACATGAGTTTAAACCCATAACTGATTCAGTGGTATTTTTTGCAACGTTGTCTTGCATGAAAATGATATTAGTGTGGAAAGCACAATTCCTCTTTCATGGAAGGAAATTGACTGCTAGAGACATTCAGCCCAAAACACCACTGTGACTCCTCCTTGCTGATTTCAGGGGGCCAACCACCAATCATCCAGAACTCCATCCATCTGGATCACACAGTGTAACACATCATTCATCAGTGAATAAAACCTTTTGAAAATTTGTCTTCACTGCAAATATTTCTCCTTCTGAGCATTGATCAGGAGTGGCCGAAATACAGTTTTATGAACAAATACTCTGGAGTATCCTACATCGAGAGAGAATCTTTCCTTGGTGCACCTTTATATGAATGAAAACATATATTCTCTGAATCACACAAACATTTTTAACAGTACAATGGTTTCGATTGAGTCCAATGTCTTCATTCCTTTCGCACAATTTCACATTTTTCAGTACATTTTTTCTAAACCTAGTTGTCGATAATTCTGATTAAAATAAGACTGAAATGCTCAGACTTTTAGTCCACTGAAACTTGGCTAGAATAAAGAATATGTACATGACTAAGACTAATAAAAACTAAAATGACAGTTTGATGCAAATTCTAGATAATAACTAAAATTAGGACAGGTTGCCAAAAACAACACTAGACTCAAGTCAGTATTTCACACCAGCACAATTATTGTGGACCTGCAAGCATCCCACCACTCCACTCTCTTCAGAGGACTACTACATTATTAATTTGTGGTTTCATTTTACAAAATAGCCCTTAAAGCTGCTCCTAATTTAACCCTTTGCCCACGGAGAAGAAGAAAGAAAGCTCTGTAGAGGAGAAAAGGAGAAGAAAAAGAAAGAAAGAAAAACATTTATTGATTTTCTTGATTTGTGTAATGGCTGAATTTTTAATTGATTTCTATGATGAGAATTCTTTTACCGGCTTGTAAAATGGGTGATTTTTAATTGATTTTTGGAACAGAGATTTTTTATTGATTTAACCACAAACTAACCACTGCTGGTAATTTCTGAGCAAGTTTTACTGATTTATCTCCAACATGTCTCTTTGTTGTCTTAAAACTAAAATCACTACCAGGTCTAAACTTTGCTGTATAGGGGACTGCATCGTAAATAAAAGAACTAATCCTCCACAGACTTAAGTTGCCGGTGCTGCTAAAGTAGGACTAGGGACAAAGGGATAGGTGGGACCCTTTTGGCCCTCATCACCCCCCTAACCTTAGTGAGTGTGAGTATGTACCTCCTTAAAAAAGTGTAGGGTGTTAATGTCTAACATGCATTAAATCTGTGATTGTACATTCAAATCCTCACCCATCCTGTCAGGGGCACAGTAGGGTTCCCTCCCCACTTCATATTCTGGTGACACTAGTAATTGACCCAGGCTGGGACGGCCCCAAGCACATCAGCAAAATACCATCCAGTCAGGTCCGGCAGGTTATCCCCCATTCACCAGTCCTCAGGCTTTCCACACCCCAATTGGGGTGAGAACTCCACTGTACCCTCTCCATTGTTCCCACAGTATCCAAAAGACCAGAGGCAGACAATGCCCCTTCCCGCCATAAAAACAGGCCCGGACGAGTTCCATCATTCTGAAGGTTCTTCAGGAATTCTTCTTGCTGAGACAGTGAACTGAAAAAGATTGTATGTTAAATATTCAAACCCTAATCACACTAACCATTGCTGATACAATGTATTTCTGTGAGTCAAAAATAAGTCAAATTTTACACTTAAACACACCGAGGAATGAATCTGGGAGTATTGTAAACAGATCTGGTACAATGGGGGTTGCCATGTAGACCTTTTTATGATTTGATTTTTATTGATCTCTGTGATGAATCAATATTTGTGTAACAGGTGATTTTTTTATTGATTTGTGCACAGGATTATTGATGAGAGGTTTTTTACCGCCTTTTTAAATGGGAGATTTTTTTTATTGACTTTTGTAACAGTTATTGTTGATGGATCTAACCATGAACTAACCACTGCTGGTCATTTCTGAGCATGCTTTACTGATTTATCTCCAAAATTTCTATTTGTTGCATTAAACAAAGAGGATTCCAATCACAGTGAGATTCTTTATATTACAGATCCTTTCATTCAACAGGAGGTTCTGAATGAGACTCCTTTTACGTTTTATGTTAAAACTGTTTATAATAGTTTAGAGTCCCATGATTTCACAGCCTGGGATAGAAGAATTAAGATCATATTTTACTTTGAAAAAATTATCATGTTTTACGTTATTATTTATTTGTTGTTTTGCTACATAAATATACCTATAAGAAGTTGGATGCTGCACCAATCCTGATCCATTCAGTGGAGAATCTGACTGACGAGTATGCACTTTTTAGTATTGATCTGATACAAATGTGAGAAATATCAATAATGTTCTTTTTCATTTACAAAATGTTATTCTTCCCCCGTATTTTAGGCAGTCTTTCAGGTGATCCCAAGTCTGGAACCAAAGCCATGTGTCTGATCATCATGAACATTTTTATCAAGGACAGCTTTTATAGAAGTGTGTTGCATTTATTTTCTGAAATTATTTTCTGAAATCATCCTCCCACTCTGAATTAGAATATGCAAATGAAGGTAAATATATTTATAGAACACATTGGTTAACAAAATGTCCAACACTAAATATAGTGCAGGTAAAGCCTTTTTTGTGAACTGTGTCACGGTAGAATCTGTGAAAGGTTACAAATCCTAGTTTAGCAAGAAAGCAACAACAAATATTGATGTGATATTTAGAAAATCTCTCATGAAAAGGAAATTAGAGCTGAACAATATGACTAAAAAAGTCAGTATAATTTTACTGCTATATATTGCTATATAAGGAATTAGAGAAATTAAGTGGAAATTAAGTGATCATCAAAGTTTTAAAGTAAGTCACTTAGATTGTGCTGCTGTATTTAATTCCTTCTTTCTTTCAGAGGCAGTGCCTCTAGTGACCATATATTCAGGTACTAGTTTTCAGTTTTAGATATGCAGTACGGAATGTTCACAATTCAGAGTGCTCAGAAACAGGATGGATTAGTCTGTGACTAATAGGGACTGTCCTACTAGCCATTGTTTTCAGTCCTTTGGAAACAAACAAATGCATGTCCTCTGTTAGGCTGTTTCAGACCACAGTGAAAATCACTGTTAGTGAAACGTTTTGTTAAAAAACTCATCAGTAGTTCATGCAATTGCAGCTCTTCCTGCGTTCCTGTGTTAGGTTCATGTGTCCAGTGTTGTAGTTTGGTACAGCGTTTCTCAAACTTATTTGTCCTGGGGACATGTCATGTCACACTGTAAAAAAAGTCTGTAAATTTAACACTAAAATACCGTATAAATGCTACAGGATTAAACCGTATTCCATAAAACATGTGATAACCGTAGAATTTACAGTGAAAAACTGCAATTAGTTTTACAGAGTAAGACCTTACATTGTAAAAAAAGTCTTATTGTTGTTGTGGGGATTATTTTGCGTACTTGGGGGGAAATGGCATTACTGTGGTTATTTGGTGTGTTATTGTGGGTTTGGGACTGTGTTTTGGGGAGTTTTATGTGTTTTGATTTATGGTACAAAGGCTACCGTGGATGTGTATCCTGGTAGACCTGTGTACCTTAGCTTAGTGCCAGCACTGAGGTGTATTAGGGTTATGCAGGTGATAATGCTAATGAGCCACATTGCTGGAATTTCCAGAAGTACGCATCAATGATGGCATTTAAACAATATCTCCTGAATTGCTTTGTTATTTTTATATCTAACAATAAAGTACTTTCTATGATTTGTTTGATTTGTAGTGAACTGAAAGCCCCGTACTGAACCATTACACCCCTAGTAATGAGCTATAATTATTAAAACCTAAACCTTTCATTTAGGCAGTTATGAACTTTAAAAAAGACTGTCATAAACTATATTTGACGGGTATTTACAGGTTAAATCCTGTAAAACCAATAACTTTGCTACCGTATTTTTTATGGTAAAGTTCTGGCAACCACAGCTGCCGGTATTTTATCGTAAAATTTACGTTTTTTTTTTACAGTGCAGGCTTTGGGGCTTCAGGGCCCTGCATATATATGAACATATATTTTTCACATTTTTAGTTAATACATTTTATACATAAAATTATATAATCATTTTAATGTGATTGTTGCCCTGCTTTCTCCCCACTAACTGGTCTAAACGAGTCAGGCACGCTGACAGAGCCGCTCGGAGCTTGTGTTCTAAGTTCAGCCTGTTTCTGTTCTTTTTCTCGTTGCTGTCTTAGAGCTTGTCTCGGGCCCAAAAAACGAGTCAGGCACGCTGACAGAGCCGCTCGGAGCTTGTGTTCTAAGTTCAGCCTGTTTCTGTTCTTTTTTTATTGCTGTCTTAGAGCTTGTCTCGGGCCCAAAACCCGACTCTACCCGAGCCCGTGCACCTTGTGTCCAAACCCAGACTGGCCCTACACATTAACTGTAATTATCGGCCCGGTTCTCAACTGTAATAACAGCGCTGAGATCAGAGCTGGATCTGACCGAATTTTGATTTGAGTACATGCAAAACAGACCAGCACACAGTCCCAAACCTATGAAGGATGTTTCAGAGCTTTATCAAAAGTTAATTCAGTGCATGTATATTTTGTAAAATAGTGGAAATTATGAACACATTTCAATCATGAAATGTTATTTTATTAATAGTCATCAACTGACTAATGTGAAAAACACACATAGTCCTTTAATAAAAACAAATGGGGGTAAAAACACGATTTTACGGTTAAACTGACATGATGAAACCATTGTTTAGCACTTTGACTTTCTTGGTTTAATCAATAAAGATGTTATAATTGATAGTTTAATTAACTTTGAAAGATGAATTAAACATTCGTAGCGAGTTCTATTTGTTTGTTGGTGAAATAACGTGTTGGACTGTACAGTGATGTGGGTTTCAGGGAGTTTTATTTGTAAACCCTGTAAAAGAAAGTTAATGATCATCACATGACTGTATGTTGGTTAAACCCTGTTTGACAGTTTTTGCTGTTTTATAGCTGAAACCAAGATACAATGCTAAGAATATACCAGGAAATCTGGTCACATTCAGCCTAAATAATATTTTGTAATGAAAATGGTTTGTAACATATGAAAGGCAAAATGTTTTAGCAATTTTTATTTGTGTGCATAATATAACACATTATAATATCTATTAAATATTTAAATGCAGCCTCAAGGTTTACCCATTAAAATGATACTAAGGAAGCAAAATAATTTGACATTAAAAATGAATGGAATTGAATAGTATTATTTTTTTATGTATTACTTGCCATAGTTATTTATTAAAAAGCAAAGTTTTTATTCATCTTTTTTAAAGGATATATGATATGCTTAAAATGAAATAGAACAGTTTATTTTCACATAAAAAGTAAATTGAGGACTGGGTTTAAGTTCTTCATCCACACTGCAGGAAAGGCCTCTGGAAAACACAAACACATCAGAAAATGAAAAATTATTCTATATATCTTTATCTCAAACTCATCTCATTACTCCCATAACTTGCTTTTGCTCTGTTTTTCTATTACTTATTGTTATATTGGCAGATTTCTAAACATTCTTTCAGCAATTGTTTCTGGAGTATTTAGTAGTCTCACCTTGTAGTGTTTTTGCTTTTTCTAGCGATGTTTTCAGTGATGACCGTGATGATGATGGTGTCCGTGATGGTGTCCATGATGGTGGAACAGTCCATGATGCCCATGATGATGCCCATGATGCCCATGATGATGTCCATGATGATGTCCATGATGGTGCCCATTAATATGATAATAATTAAAGGGGGCAGGGCTTCCATAAGGCCCTGGACCAACTTGTGGGTAGTAGGGAGCCCCTGGTGGTGGGGGTGGGTATTGCATATTGTTGTACGGAACCCCACAGGGGTCTGGCTGCTCTGGACAATGATGGGTCATGGTGACCCTGTCCTAAAATACAAAGAAAATAATTAGATTATGTAATAATCTAATTTTTAAGTGTTTAACTTGCTAGATTCAGACCTATAGAATGTGAGGAGTAAGGAATGTTCCCATTTCTCCTGGTACAAATTTCATGGCTTGAGAGCTCACCATTACTGCATAATCCAGATCCTCATTAAGAGCTAGGTGTATGGATTGTTTTGAACATTCCTTAAATAACAAACTTGGTGTCCACAGTTCTGATGTTTAGAATGTATTAAATAAGGAAGAAGAAATAAGAAATAGTACAGGAGTTACCTGCTAAATATGTGAAAAATATATCAAACCAAAATCTGATCTATTTTACTAACTACTTAATGCTAACAATCTTCAAAAAATGTAGGTCAGCCATAGTTAAAAATGGTAAAAGGTTACATAATGACATCAGTGAATAAAGGATTGCACAAATGAATAACAAAGAACAGAGCTGATAAAGGTGTGTTCACTCTGAGGTAATTCGTTTCAACATGTAGCTTGGAGATTTGAGGAAAACATTAAAGTAAACTTCAATTAGCCTCTAAATGTGCTCAAAGAATCGATGAAAGTAGGTTAAAAGCAATCTTACCAGCAAATGGTGAAGCAGCTTCATGACGATTATGATTGTTAGGTCTCTTGTATTCCTGTAGACAGTAAAAAGTCAGACAGGTCAGATATAAGACTAAATACAGTATACAGATCTCCTAGTCTGTATACAAACATATATACAAATACAAATAAGTTTTAAGCAATTACTAAATAAATATAAACAGTGTTTTACTAACATGACCGGTTAACATGAAATGCTTTATAAACATCACAAGTTTTGTCCCAAATTGAGGGTTCATAGTGATTCTACCCTAAAACCCATTTTTTACACTTCTATGACACTTAAAACTTTAAAAACTTTAAAAGTATGTAAGACTTTAAAATATGTAGGAATAGTTAAGGATGAAATTCAGTTACCAGTTAAAGTAATTATTTTTTATACCAGGCTCAAATTGAACATTTTTTGAGGGTGAAACTCAGTTCTTTCTAATACAGTTTTGCAGCTGTAACCTCAAAATATGTTAACAGTGGAATTCAGTAGTTCTAATGATTTAAGTAAAGACATATTTACTTACTGAGTGTGATGTGTCCTGAGTTCAGCAATGTTCAGCCACAGCAGGTATCTGTAGAAACTCAGAAGAGTGGATGTCTCTATATTCTGGTGGTGTGATTAAGGGCGACACCCCACACCTACACATCAGCACTTGGGCGTGTACAAAAAACTGGTTTGGTTTCCAATACCTTTCTGTTGAAACTAAGAAAATGTCTTTAGGATTTGTGAAAGCGGTTGGTAAAATTAGTAAGCAAGAGGTGAAATCCACCAATTGTCATAATTCAATGTTTTTCACAAAGCTGTTAGTGAATTATACTGGCATCCTGGAACATTTTTTGTTTAAATCATATTCCATATTTGTTTAAGTACAGCACACCATGCACATACACACATGTGTACACACACACATACACACAAACAGTGCTGCTAAAATATCCATCTACCCATCACAGAAATTGTTTTAATCTTCATAATTTTATAACGCATATAAAATTAAGCTGTGCGGTCACAAGACTTCAAAGCTGAATATACCCTCTACCCTACAGCTGTTTTATTTTATTGCAGTATTGTGTTGCTGTATGTTTAAAGCCTTTGCTTATGACTGACAGCATCATAAATGAACAGAATGTGTTCAATAAAAAAACACAAATACACAGCAAAGTTTACCAGCCCTTCTGTTTGGCCTACAGATGATCATTACATTACATCGAGATATTCAGCTCTTGGAAATCTTTCAGTCTAAATAATCATCCCTATTTGTGTGAGACACCAGGGCAGCAAGTTAAGCAGCTCTTGGGCGTTTTTTATTTCCAGTATGCAGTCAGCAGTTGTCACGAGGAAGGGATACGTGACGACAGTCACTATACTCACAAAATGGTAGATGGTAAAATAAGTAAACATGAAGTAAAGCACACAGATTATTGTAAGTCTATGTTTTGTACAGTTAGAGAATTTCTTTAATTACTGTTAATTACCACAGTTATCACCACTGCTACCAGGTCTGTGCTTTGCTGCCTTGAGTGCTTGTTATTCATTTAAGTTCTGTCTACAATGTGAACATATTTCATTTACCTAATTTCCTTTTTTATTTTCAGGCATATTTTGCAAGCCTGAGGATGAAGGATGTCCTTTACATGATCTCATTTGTAAATTATATATAGAAATTTTAAAGAGAAAAAGACAAAATACAAATGGTGATGTAGATAAATTGGTTTGAATTATAAACAGTAGGGATGGACCAAAAGGATTTTTTGAGTGGAAACCTAAAAGCACAATTCACCTTGGCCATAAAGAAAAATAAATAATTATTATTAAATCATAATAAAATATTTATTTAGCAGAAAATGAACAATATCAAATAACATTTTAAATACAATATTTATCTTGGCCCCATTCATGAATAGCCTAAAAGCAAAAAAGCTAAAACATTATGCATTCAAATATATTCTCTCATAAAACTAGTGAATGCAATTTTAATATCCTGAGAATAGAGCTTGACCATATTGCATTCAGGAAAACTGCTGTTGAAAGATAACAACAAAATAGTGCATCAAATCAAAGAATCAAAACACTTTCTTTCCTTTTAAAAGCACAGACAGAACATGATCATTCTGGTAGGCATCAGAGCACATAGTGTGAACAGCACGGTATTCTACCTCTGCATTTAAACCCATCCACCAAGCGAGCTTCATACCTGTGATATCTTGATCACAGGGCTAGCGCCTAACCACTAAACCACCAGCGGCGGTAGGAGAGACAATGTGATCGGGAGGTTTTGTTTTATCTGATAAATTAATCCCTGCGTTGAGACAAACGGCTTTCCGCGCGTCTTCATAGAAATTTAGAAATGCCCGGACAAGGCAGACATCCTGACTCTAATCCAATCTGGCACTCTATTCCAATCTGGCGTGGGAAAGCCGATTGCCATCACAGTTTCGGTCCGATATTTAAACAATCGGCCGAAACCGAAAGTGCCTCTGTTGCCCTTTTCGGCCCGAAAATTTCCATAGATGTATTTGAATTTTAAGGCCATCTGTATTTGAATTTTAGGACATCATTCTTTGATGATCCTTCCATGATGTTTTTGGAGTTACAGTGTTCCAGGTTTTTAGCAATAATAGCAGCCTTTTTTTCAGATTAAGAATTGTGGTGGAGGGATAAAAGAAAACGGCATAAGTGGTTGACTAAATGATCCTCAGACACTGTGTAGGCTCTAATCAGTAATAGCTTAGTATAGCAGTAGTATAGGTATTAGGCTATAGGGCTATAAACTGAGCCGAACACGCGATAAAAACAGCCAGCGGCACCAAAATGTCAGCAACAATGCCTTCTAAACATGTATGCCCTAAGTAAACGAGCTAATGTGAGTGGGAAGTGGATGGGGCTTCAGGCAGCGCCCCCACAGCGTGCAAGCAGGACATGTTCTTTCATGAGCAATAAGCTTAAATATATTTCTATTTATATCATTTTACACCTAGACCCCCTAGTCTGCACCCTGCTCCTTGACCTTGTTTTCAGATTTGATCAAAACTAATCACATTTATAAAGCCATTATTTAAGACAAATTGCGTTCCAAAGTAATATAGAACAACATTTTGGGAATCAGGGAACTGAAAAAAGTGGTGGATTGAATGGTCATTAGTATAGACACTATAAAACTTCAGTCATCTCCTTACTTACCCAGCTTACAGCCATCCAGAGTGCTGGGACTGACCCCGTTGCTTTAGCATGGCCTGGAAAATCTGACAGGCCATTATGGACTCCTTTCTGACAGCAGAAAAAGTTGTCTTTCTCGCACTAATGTGTTCAGACAGGTGTTCACTTATCTGGAATTCTTGGGTTTTCCCGCTGCTTGTGGCGTCATCTGCATGTTCCTCTGGTCCATCATTAATGAGAGTGAATGATTCCATCACAACATCAATATAATATTTCAAGATGTCCAATGCTTTGTATCCAAATGCTGACCAGAGTGTTAAAACTAGTCATGATTTGAAACGTCATCATTTGATAGACAGTTCATGATTTTCACGTAACTCAACAGATCACTCAGAACTCCTTTGGCGTTCGTGTGAAACTGCTCAAATGTTGCGTGAAACTGCGCGAATTCAACTAGGTGCCAACACCATATTGACTGGGTTAAATAGAATTGCAGTACAAAAAAGAGACTAAAATAAGACTTTCATTGACTAAAACTAAACTAAAATGTCATTGGTTTTCACTGACTAAAACTAGTTGTGGATAATTCTGATTAAAATAAGACTGAAATGCTCAGACATGTAGTCCACAATATCTTTACCTTCAAACAGCCCACCACCACTCCCTCTCTTCTACTATAGTATTATTTGTGGTTTCATTTTACAAAATAGCCATTAAAGCTGCTCCTAACTTAACCCTTCGCCTATGGAGAAGAAGCAAAAAAGCTCTGTAGAGGAGAAAAGAAGAAGAAAAAAAAACTCTAATCACATTAACCATTGCTGAGTCAAAAATAATTCAAATTTTACACTTAAAAACACAGAGGAATGTATCTAAGAATATTGTAAACAGATCTGGTGGAATGGAGTTGCCATAGAGACATTTTATGGTTTGATTTTTATTGATCTATGTGATGGATCAATATTTGTGTAACAGATCATTTTTTAATTAAATTTGTGTAATGGGTGATTTTTTAAATTGATTTGTGTACAGGATGATTATTTATTGATTTGTTTAGCCGAGCAGTTTTTATTGGTTGCTATGATGAAAGATTTTTACCGGCTTTTGAAATGGGAAAATGTTTTATTGACTTTTGTAACAGTTATTGTTGATGGATTTAACCACGAACTAACCACTGCTGGTCATTTCTGAGCACGTTTGACTGATTATCTCCAACATATGTCTTTGTTGCCTTACACAAAGATGATTCCAATCACAGTGATATTCTTTATATTACAGATCCTTTCATTCAACAGGAGGTTCTGAATGAGACTCGTTTTACGTTTTATGTTAAAACTGTTTATAACAGTTTAGAGTCCCCTGATTTCACAGCCTTGGATAGAAGAATTAAGATCATATTTTACTTTGAAATAATTATCATGTTTGACGTTATTATTTATTTGTTGTTTTGCTACATAAATATACCTATAAGAAGTTGGATGCTGCACCAATCCTGATCCATTCAGTGGAGAATCTGACTGACGAGTATGCACTTTTTAGTATTGATCTGATACAAATGTGAGAAATATCAATAATGTTCTTTTTCATTTACAAAATGTTATTCTTCCCCCGTATTTTAGGCAGTCTTTCAGGTGATCCCAAGTCTGGAACCAAAGCCATGTGTCTGATCATCATGAACATTTTTATCAAGGACAGCTTTTATAGAAGTGTATTGCATTTATTTTCTGAAATGGTAGAGGGGCTTGTCCTTCCACTCTGAATTAAAATATGCAAATGAGGGTCACTATATTTATATTACACACTGGTTAACAAAATGTCCAGCACTAAATATATTGCAGGCAAAGCCTTTTTTGTGAACTGTGTCAATGTGTCACGGTAGCATCTGTGATAAATTACAAATCCTAGTTTAGCAAGGAAGCAACAACAAATATTAAAGTGATATTTAGAAAATCTCTCATGAAAAGGAAATTAGAGCTGTACAATATGACTAAGAATGTCAGTATAATTTTACTGCTATGTTTTGCAGTTAAAGAGATTAAAGGAATTAGAGAAATTAAAGGGCCCATATAATAATTTTCTTGATCCACAAAGTTTATTCCTTCTTTCTTTTAGAAGCAGTGCCCTCTAGTGACCATATATTCAGGTCCTAGTTTTCAGTTTTAGATATGCAGTACGGAATGTTCACAATTCACAATGCTCAGAAACAGAATGGATTAGTCTGTGACTAATAGGGACTGTGCTACTAGCCATTGTTTTCAGTCCTTTGGAAACAAAAAAATGCATGTCCTCTCTTATGGTGTTACAGACCACAGTGTAAATCACTGTTAGTGAAACGAATTGTTAAAAAACTCATCAGTAGTTCATGCAATTGCAGCTCTTCCTGCGCTCCTGTGTTATGTTCATGTGTAAAATCTGTCCAGTTTTGTAGATTAGTACACCTTGTTGCTCAAATTGGATGATGCTGTTGTTCAATTTAATTGTTTGATTTCACGTGCATTTTTCAACATGTTCATTGTGTAAATCAGTACATACCAACACACAGACTGAAAACCTATCAAGGATGTTTCAGAGATTTTTCAAGTGATCAATGTTAATTCAGGGTATGTATATTTTGTAAAATAGTGGAATTTATGAACAAATTTCAATCATGAAATGTTATTTTATTAAAACAGATGATTCCGCTGTCATCAACTGACTAATGTGAAAACCTGACAACACACATAGACTTATAATAAAACAAATGGTGGTAAAAACACTTTCAGGTTAAACTGTCATGATGACCATTGTTTATCACTTTGACTTTCTTGGTTTAAGCAGTAAGTTTGTTATAAATGATAGTTTAATTGACTTTGAAAGAGGAATTTAACATTTATATAGTTTATATTTGTTTGTTGGTGAAATATTTTTTTGGACTGTACAGTGATATGGGTTTCAGGGCACTCAGGTGAGTTTTATTCGTAAACCCTGTAAAAGAAAGTTAATGATCACCACATGACTGTATGTTGGTTAAATCCTGTTTGACAGTTTTACTGTTTTATAGCTGAAACCAAGATACAATGCCAAGGGAATACCAGGAATGGTCACACTCACCCTAAATAATATTTTGTAATGAAAATTGTTTGTTACATCTGAAAGGCAAAAGGTTTCCCCTATTTTTATTTGTGTCCAAAATATAACACATTACAATATCTATTATTTATTAAAATGGAGCCTCAAGTTTCACCCATTGTAATGATACATTTTCCAAGGAAATAAAATATTTTTATATTAAAAATGAATGGAATTGAATAGTATTAATTTTTAAAATATTACATGCCATATTTATTTGTTATAAAGCAAGGTTTTTATTCATCATTTTGAAAGGATATATTTAAAATGAAATAGAACAGTTTATTTTCACATAAAAAGTAAACTGAGAACTGGGTTTAAGTTCTTCATCCACACTGCAGGAAATGCCTCTGGAAAACACAAACATATCAGAAAATGAAAAATTATTCTATGCTTTATCTCACACTTATCTCATTACTCACATAACTTGCTTTATGATCTGTTTTTCCATTACATATTTTTATATTGGCAGATCTCTAACCATACTTTCAGTAATTATTTCTACAGGATTTAGTGGTCTCACCTTGTAGTGTTTTTGCTTTTTCTAGCAATGTTTTCAATGATGACCATGATGATGACCGTGATGGTGTCCATGATGGTGGAACAGTCCATGATGCCCATGATGATGCCTATGATGGTGGAATAGTCCATGATGTCCATGATGATGTCCATGATGGTGTCCATTAATATGATAATAATTAATGGTGGCAGGGCTTCCATAAGACCCTGGACCAACTTGTGGATAATAGGGTGGTGGTGGGGGTGGGTATTGCATGTTGTTGTACAGAACCCCACAGGGGTCTGGCTGCTCTGGACAATGATGGGTCATGGTGACCCTGTCCTAAAACACAAAGATATCAGGAGACATTGGTTACCCTGGTTTGATATTTTTTAATCATCTAATATTTTAAAGTGTGTAAGAGTTTTACTTGCTAGATTTGGGGAAAATAAAATAAACTTCAATTAGCCTCTAAATGTGCTCAAAGAACTGATGAGTGTAGGTTAAAAGCAATCTTACCAGCAAACGGTGAAGCAGCTTCATGCCGAGTATGACTGTTAGGTCTCTAGTATTCCTGGTGACAGTAAAAATTCAGACAGGTCAGATATAAGACTAACTTCAGTATACTGAGCTCCTAGTCTGTGTACAAACATATATACAAATACAAATAAGTTGTAAGCAATTACTAAATAAATATAAACAGTGTTTTACTAACATGACCAGTTAACATGAAATGCTTTATTAAATCAAGTTCTGTCTTTTAAAAGAGTCCCAAACAGAGGGTTAATAGCGATTTTATCCTAAAGCACAATTATATCAGAACCCATTTTTACTCTTGTAAGACACTTAAAACTTTAAAAGTATGTAAGACTTTAAAATATGTAGGAATTGTTAAGGATGAAATTCAGTTACCAAATAAATTCATTATTTTAATACCAGGCTCAAACTGAACATTTTTTGAGAGTGAAACTCAATTCTTTCTAATACAGTTTTGCAGCTGTAACCTCAACATCTGTTAACAGTTGTTTTCAGTAGTTCTAATGATTTAAGTAAAGATTTATTCACTTACTGTGTGTGATGTGTCCTCTGTTCAGCAATGTTCAGCCACAGCAGGTGTCTGTAGATACTCAGAGGTGTGGATGTCTCTTTATTCTGGTGGTGTGATTAAGGGCGACACACCTCACCTACACATCAGCTTTTGGGCGTGTACAAAAAACTGGTTTGGTTTCCACTACGTCATAGAATGTTGGATCTTGAATCCTTTCTGCTTAGGATTTGTGAAAGAGGATGGTAAAATGAGTAAACAAGAGGTGAAATCCACCCATCATTATAATTCAGTGTTTTCATATTCCATAATTGTTTAAGTACCGCACACCACACACATGGGTACACACATACACACACAAACAGTGTTTCTAAAATATCCATCTATCCATCACAGAAATTGTTTTAATCATTATAATTGTATAATGCACATAAAATAAAACTGTGAAGTCACAAGACCTCACTGAGTCAGCTGAATATAACCTCTACCCTATAGCTGTTTGATTTTATTGCAGTATTTTGTATGTTTAAAGCCTTTGCTTATGACTGACAGCATCATAAAAGAACTGAATGTGTTCAATAAAAACACACATAAACCGCAACATTTACCAGGCCTTCTGTTTTGACTATAGATGAGCATTACATTACATCCAGATATTCAGCTCTAGAAATTCAGCTCTTGGAAATCTACAGTCTAAATAATCATTCCTGTTTGTGAGAGAAACCACATCAACATACATATAAAGGGAAAAAACGCTTTCCAGACTTTGTACTCAGGGCAGCAGGTTAAGCAGCTCTTGGGCGTGTTTTATTTCCAGTATGCAGTCAGCAGGTGTCACGAGGAAGGGATACGTCACAGAGAATGATGACAGTCACTGTATCATTCAGTAACTAATAAAGTACTCACAAAATTGTAGATGGTAAAATAAGTAAACATGAAGTAAAACACACAGACTAGTCTAAGTCTGTGTTTTGTACATTGTTGTTAGTAAATTTCTTTAATTACTGTTAAAATGCATTTCACAGTTATCGCCACTGCTACCAGGTCTGTGCTTTGCAGTCTTGAGTGCTTGTTACTCATTGAAATTCTGTCTACAATGTGAAAATACTTTGTTTACCTACATTTACTTTTTTTTATTTTCAGGCACAGTTTGCAACCCTGAGGATAAAGCTGTCCTTTACATGATTTCATATGTAAATTAAATATAGAAATGTAAAAGAGAAAAAGACAAACTACAAACGGTGATGTAGATAGATGTAGAAACCAAAACTGAAAACCGAAATGAATAATTATAATTATCAAATCATAATAAAATATTTCTTTAGCAGAAAATGCACAAAATCAAATAAAATTTAAAATATTTTCCTTGGCCCCACTCATGAATAGCCTAAAAGCAAAAAAGCTAAAATATTATGCATTCAAAAATATTCTCTCATAAAACTAGTGAATGCAATTTTAATATTCTGAGAATAGTGCTTGACCATATTGACCATACGCAGAATCACTTGAGAGCTTTGACATTTTCTTGCTCTGTATGGTATGTCAGGGCAGCTCTCAAGATTTTTCTTTGATACTGTAAACTAGTTTTAGGGCTGTAAACTGAGCCGAACACGCGCGATAAAATCAGCCAGCGGCACCAAAATGTCAGCAACAATGCCTTGTAAACATGTATGTCTAAGTAAACGAGCTCATGTGTGGGAAATGGATGGGGCTTAAGGCAGCGCCCCCACGATGGTGCAAGCAGGCCATGTAATAAGCTTTAAATATATTTCTATCTAAATTATTTTACACCTGTGAGAAAACCCCATGCCCAAACTGGCATTTATTTGGGACCTCATGTCACCACTAGGGAAGCTATAGCTCCCCTTGCTCCTCCTAGTCTGCACCCTGCTCCTTGACCTTGTTTTCAGATTTCTAATTATGAAAAATAAATCACATTATCGAAACCAATCACATTTTTAAAGCCATTATTTTAGACAAATTGCGTTCCAAAGTAGTATAGAACAAAATTTTGGGAATCAGGGAACTGAAAAAAGTGGTGGATTGAATGGCCCTCACTATAGACACTATAGACACTACAAAAACTTCAGTCATCTCTTTATTACACAGCTTACAGCCATCCAGAGTGCTGGGACTGAACCCATTGCTTCAGCATGGCCTGGAAAATCTGACAGGCTTTTATGGACTACTTTCTGACAGCAGGGAAAGTTGTCCTTCTCGCAGTAATGCGTTCAGACTGGGGTTCACTTATCTGGGATTCTTGGGCTGTCCTGTTGCTTGTGGCGTCATCTGCATGTTCCTCTGATCCATCATTAATGAGAGTGAATGATTCCATCACAACATCAATATAATATTTCAAGATGTCCAATATTATGTATCCAAATGCTGACCAGAGGGTCCAAACCAGTCATGATTTGAAACTTCATCATCTGAAAGACAGTCCATGATTTTCACGTAACTCAACAGATCACTCAGAACTCCTTTGGCCTTTTTGTGCAACTTCGTGAATGATGAGTACACTTAAGGAAATGTCTTTCACTGCAGTGGTGGTATTACTAACAGATCGTTGTTTATGATCATCAAGACAGCTGCAATATGCAACAATAACTGCACCTCTTGTATTCTCTTAAAATTTTATCTGCACAGCCAAATTGAGCTGGTATACCACACCTTGAACTATATTAAAATATCATATAATTTGATAGAATTTGAGATAACAACTTGAAAATTTTACATTTCTACTGGTCTAAATGTAAATTCAGTATTTTTATTGCTTCCTTGCTAACAGATGCTACTGTGCCATGTTGACACTGTTGATGAAAATGCTTTAATTTGGTTATATTTCTTGAATTCTTTTTTGAATGATCAAGAATGTTATAATGTCTCACATATATACCAAGTATATACCAAACCGTGCAGTCAGATTCTCCACCAACTGGATCAGGATTGGTGCAGAATCCAGCACACGAGGGGATGGGGGGATTCAACACCCCCACTTTTGTTAAAATGTGATTCAATTCCCCCCACTTTAGTCAGATTATATTGTATTAAATAGATTAAATTGCATTTAAATTGCATCCCCATCTCAGAACCCCCCCAATTTTGGAAAGCTTGATACGCCCCTGGTTAGTTATTTTGTACAGTGTACATGTTAAAATGTTACTTAGAAAACCTAAAACCGAAAACACCTAAAAACAAAAAACAAATCAAAACAAAAGCATGAGTAGATTTTAGGGATGAGCGAGTACAGCATTATCTGTATCTGTATCTGTTAACCAGGTGAATTACCTGTATCTGTATCTGTACTCGGACTGGGCGGGGCCTATCAATGGACTACTTAAAGCGCTACATGCGCGCGCTGACAGACGCCACTGCCCGCAGACACCGTCAGCTACCCAATGAGAATTTTTATTCAATCCAAACACAGATATTGACTCGTATGATACTCGTACACGTCAAAAGTGCTTTATCCGTACCAGATACTCGTTTCAGCCGAGTATCCGGCTCATCCCTAGTAGATATGATTTTGGATATTTTATTCATTCTGGGCGTCCTCTGGGCCATTTTTGGCCACTTCACTCTCTTTTTGTTTACATTTTAGTTGTGTTAATGCAAATGGAATGAAACGTCCCAAGGGTCTGGAGTTATTTTAGATCTTTACATTTTTAACTTCAACTCAGTAAAAAAATAAATAATATACTCCATACATCAAATTGTAATACTCAGCGCCCTCGTGTTCATTTTTGGCCAATTGAAACCAATTAAAACTACGCTTTTTAATTGCTTGTTATTTTAAAACATACAATTTGGATTAAAATACTTTCATTCTAAACTCAACACTTGATAATTGTAGTTTTAAGTATTTTCTACCAGATTATGTCATTAATCCATTTTTGGGCAAGCGAGCAATTTAATAGAATATTTTTAGTATCCAATAGGGGAGTATGATGGTTTTCTGCACTCCAATGGAGCAAATGAATGACACAATTTTGACATAGGTGTGACCTCAAGGAAGACAGATAATGGTCTGTGCCTGTGTGAAATTGCAGCACATATTTGCAATATAGAGTTAAATTAATTGATCACACCTCCAAGGTACAATTAATTTCTTTTGTCAGTCTATTGAGCTTTGAGTTTCCCAGGCAAACCGCTTTGATGCACATGCAGAAAGCACCTATAGCTTTGTACTTTTCATAAACAAAATGCAAAGCCCAAATATCTACCTTCCAAAAAAATAAATTCCAAAGTTTTTGGCCACTAACATGCCAAGTGGGAGTTTGTCTTTTTTGTCACTGCTCAAAAGAAATAATAATGCAAAAAAGAAAACAAAATTGTTGTTACTGTTACATGGTACTGTTGAGGAAATTCACATTTTAATCATTTTAATCATGTATTTATTTATTTTCTTTATTCCTTTATATGTATTCACGTTCAGTAATCAGTCAGTGTGTCAGTGATTAATTTATTCAGCTCCTGATTGTTGTGCGTTTCATTTAAGGTTAAGCAGAAGTCTTAAGGTTAGAAGATAGCAACCTATTGTCTCCATACCTTATAACTTAGAAGCAACTATATGAGGAGTATGGTCAAAAGGTCTCTGGTCAGTCAGGAGAACAACATGTGTTTCTCCCACCACATTCTGGTGTAGCAAGGACATTCCGACACCAGACTCTAAGGCCTAGTCATAACAGCCTCCCTAAGCTTTGCTTCATGGTCAGCATCCCCTCGTTATGTGGGCCAAAGGTGAACATCTGCGCAAGAAGAGATCTTCCTTTTTCCTATTATGGGCATGGTCCCCAGGGAGGTGATGGTGCATTAAGGCTTCATAGGACTTTTATAATAAAAAAAACTGTAACTCAGAAGGGAAGGGAATAGACGACTTCAGAAGCTCTTAAGATAAACTGAACGTGATCTTTCCACTTTTGCAATTTTATAAAAAATTCTTGACAAGGCAGTCCTTTGTCATTTTTGGCTGGGTCTTCTCACCTGTGTCGAGCAAATTGCGCCGACAGTACTGACCTGCAATGATGCTTAAAAAAATATTAGGTTTCATCACTTATATGGTGGAAATAATTTCTTTATCTCTTTTTACCCCTGAAACATTAGTGGTAATAAGTAATCTGACTGAAATTTAAATGGTTAACCCTTTAAATGCCAGTTAGATCCCCTAATCCTAATGGTTTATGAAGGGAGAAAAGCATTAAAACCTGTTTTTTTTATATAAGTAATACATGCAACCTGCTTTATTTTTAAGCATAATTTCAGCTAAAGGTATACCAATAATTAGCAGTATCAGTGATTTTTATGCTTTATTTTTTTTATGCAGTGACAGAAAAAACCTAAAAACTCCCACTCAGCATCTTTGTGGACAAAAATGGCCACCTCCTGCTTGCATTCCCAAAATTTTTATAAAATTAAGAAATCACGTTGGTGAAAGTTGAAAAATATTGTAATATATACAATATTTTTCAACTTTCACTAACGTGATTTCTTAAATTAGCCTCAGTCCTTGTCATGAAAAACAAAAATTCATTCAAAAATTTATTTTTAATTTTTAAATTCTTAATTTGAATGAATTTTTGATTTTCATGACAAGGACTGATGCTAATTTTAAGAAATCACATTGTTGAAAGGTGAAAAAAATGTGTAT
>JBBKCR010015254.1:0-12401 GCA_037577295.1 Ladigesia roloffi | reverse complement strand
ACACACACACAGATACACACACACACACACACACACACACACACACACACACACACACACACACACACACACACACAGACTCAGTAAACTCTCGGGCTGGATCTCGCTGTGATATTACAGGCAGTCCTGATAAACATGTTGATATTTTAACTACAACACGGACACAAAAGCTGAGCCAGGAAAACTGAAATGTCTTTTGCCGTGTAATAGAAAGCCTGTCTGTGCTTTTTAGAAGTCTGGTCTAAAAAAGTATTGTTTATTATTTGAAGACAAAATGGTATAAATGATATGTATTTAGAAATGTATATATAAAGGTATAAATGATCATTATCTCCTGCAGCTTTTTGTTTGATGAACACAAGCATCGGTCCAGCCATGCTCGACTGAGTGGGAAATGTTTTGAAACATTTGTGGGTGGAGCACCCACTGTCAGGTCAATTAAGATGGTAGTTTCATTTTATAGCTGATATAACCATTCTAGTAACACTGGGACTCCTGGATATTAACTAATTGTGACATTTTGATTATATTGCTGTCGTAGTTGCATGACTCATTGTGATCCCACCCATAACTAGCCAGTAGTATCAACATGTTAATGTGTCACTGTGGATCAGTGCCAGCTCACTCATTCATTACTATCCATGCCCTGAAGACTCCCAGGCTGGGAGACGACAGCAGTGACAGTGCAGCTCAGCACTAGCTTAATATGGGAAGGTGTAGAAACCCACAGGCCTTTAGATAAAGCGAGGTTCTCACAGCTGCTCTCTCTCCTTTCCTCACAGCCATGATGCCCATACAGCAGGACGAGCGGGTGTCCATGGGCCTGAACGGAGACCTTTTCTTCTCCAATGTGCTGGCGAAGGACTCCAGCATTGACTACAGCTGCAATGCCCGCTTTCTCTTCACACACACCATCCAGCAGAAGAACCCTTTCACCCTGAAAGTCTTGACAAGTGAGTGTGGTGGATTTCAAGCGGATGCATATCTGTTATCCCACAGAGAGTGAATAATGAAAAAACGAGGTGCAATGTCTCCATCTAGCGGTGATTAGGCTGAACTGCAGTGTGGTGCAACATCAGGGGTTGACGTCATTGTTTTTCATTCTATTATTCTTATAAGTACCTACATGAATGAATAGGTACAATGGACCCCAGAACCCATTATAACACTTTTATTTTATTATACATACCATTATAGCACTTTTATTTTCTTTAACATAGATATAAAGCACTTTTATTTTAATATATATACCATTTTATTTAATTTAACATACCATTATAGCACATTTCACAATCACCCATTTCACCCCCCCCTCACCAACACCAACAATTCAGCCCAGTTAGACCGATAAAGTGTCCAATTTTGATCCTGAGCAGCTTTAAAAGTAAAACATCTTTTGCAAAATGGCGGATTATCTGTGCTTTGCTTTACTGAACACAAGAAAGAAGATATTTTCTAGAGTTGTAGATCTTTATTTAATTTGTCTGTTCATTTATCAGGGGGCGCCGCTGACCTTACTTGCAAGACTCCTCTCGCCCCACGGCCTGGAGAACTCTTATGCTCTTTCTAGTTTCGTGTCTAGCCCCCATCTAGTAAACGCATTTAATTATTTTACATTTATTCTTTTCTTTTTAAAATATTCTTCAGCTGAGTGGTGGTAATTGCAGATCCAGTATGAAGTTCCTCAAATCAGGTTCGCTTTTGCGCCATGAAGACTGAAACCTGCCAAATTGTTCTGTTTGTCCCGCGCATGCATACTTCTGTCAGCCGCTGTCTTGCACAGACTGTACTGTGAACTAATGGCTCTGTGCTGGACGCACCTTCACCTCCACTGTCCTCTTCATGGTTTACCTCCCTATAGCTGAAGATGAATGGCTCCTTCATCTGATGAGAGGTTTCTTTCTGACTGTTTCCAGTGATGCTTTGTGTCAGATGAAGTGTGTAAAACTAAGATTACACTAGGACAGAATTAAAATAAAATTAAAAGTGACTGGACAGTTTATTGCATCCTTACGTTCCAACATGACACATGGTTTTCCAGTGAGACCTGTAGTGACGGGGTGGAATTCAGGATTTATTCTTTTGACCCATTCAGCTTTCAGCTTGAACAATACACCCGGTGGGACCCTGCAACACCCCCCTCCCCCCACCCCAAAGGCAGCTACCAGTGGGCTTTGTTCACAGAGTCTTTGTATAACAGACCAGTTTCTCCCTTACAGGGTTTTTTTTGCTCGTATCTTTTATGGCCCGAGGAGATATAGGTGGTTGTAGTAGAGTCCAGTCACTTTTTAATTTCTTTCTTTATTCATCACAGCTTCATTTATGTTCATGTTATTAACTGTGTATCTGTTCACAGGTTGTGACGGGTTTTTATCTCGCCATTTTGCTGAGGCAGTGATACAAGCTTTGATGGAAATTTCACACAGCAGATGTATAGATGTATAGATGTGTATATATATATAGCTAGAAGTAAAACATGTACAGACTTCATATGCGTACCTAAATTTAGAACCATATATGAACATTTTTGTTACTTTACATACAATAATGATTTCCTAATGCATTCTAGGCAATAATATAAATGTTACAGACTACTTGTAAAAAGATGATATACTGTCAATTACACTTTTGATTCTGCCTTAATATTTAGGTCCACTCCTAAAACTATGTTAATTTTTCATGTTACATAATGATCCACATTTTTTTGTTGAAATGTATTTATTTATGTATGCTGGTTTATAGCACACTATAAATACTGCATGTTACAAATATGTATGCAGTGTGCCTCCACTGGTGTAATCCAGAAACTTTATAATAAGTTTAATGAGTGGTGGTAGTGAAACAGGTGGGAGTTTACAGGTTCAAACCCCTTCACTTTCCACCATTGTGTCCTTGAACGAGACACTAAACCCTCTGTGTCTCCAGGGGACCGTCCCTGAAAAGAATGATTGTAAGTTGCTCTGGATTGTAAAGGCATCTGCCAAATGCTGTGAGTGTAAATAAGCATGTCTAAACATTTATCCCGTCTAAATGTCAGTCCCTGACAGGGCCACATTAAACGCAGGATGTGTCGCGACTGATGTGGTCTAGTGGGTATGACACCAGCCTCTGGAGCAGGAGGTCATGGGTTTGAATCCTGCCCTCAGAGAATCACCCCTGAGCAAGAGCCTGAATCCCAAGTTGCTCCCAGGAGACTGCCCCCAGTACATAGGGAATGGAAGCCGATCTGGCTTAAAGCCGCAGATAAATGACATAAATGTAAATTAAGAAATAGAAATGGCAGTAAGTGTTTGCCTCCAAGCTCGTTGAGTCTAATGGTGTTCTCGCACAGCAAGACAATGAGAGGCCTAGCTGTCTGGTGGAATATGGCCTGTCTGAATTGGGGTGAAAATTGGAAAAAGTAATTGGAACCAGTTCTGTTGTCCTCTTTATGTCATTTTCACATTATAATGGACAGAGTTGAGGTTTTAAAATTGAAACCAACAAAATCTGTTACCAGTTTTTTATCTGAGTGTTAAGAGACATCAAAACATATGATGAATACATGCCAAAATTCGAAGCAAAGAAAAATGCAGTTGGACATTTATTCCTTACGTGTTGTGTCTTAGCACTGATGTCCCGACCAACAGGTCAGTTGCTCTGATTAGAAAGAACAGCCTGTCAGTCTGAATATACTGTGTGTCAGAAACTTCCTGAAACAAAGCTTTCTCTGCATGTTGACTGTCCGCTCTGGATGTTGACTCTGTCCACAGAGGAGCCTTATAATGACACGCTCTCCTCTCTGAACGACACTGAACTGTATAGTGGTGAGTCCCCTCGACCAGCTGTAGCATCAGATTCTAACAGGACTAGTGCTTGTGCTTCTAACCACTTACCTAAGGAAATCTAAAAATACCCTTTTTTTTTACTTAAATGTATTTGGAATTTGAAAGAAATCAAGCCAGTTCTAGACATTAGAGCCAAATGTCAGACAGACATACGCAGGCCTTGTGAGCCTCTGGGTATCTGGAGCACCCTGTGGATCTACCATTCACCCAGAAGTGGCGCCGTTGTGCGGGCCGAGACCTGTCTGGATGTTGTGGAACATGTGTGGCTCCTCGATGGATTAATCCAGGCCTTCCCTCACCGTGTCACTAACAAAAGGCCTCGTTCCTCTGTTTCTCTGTTCACAGGCTACTATAATGGGCACAGCCAGTACTAATATCACTGCATATGTGTGTGTGTGTGTGTTTGTGTGTGCAGCAGAGTGGGTGATACATTTCACGTTTGGAGTGTTATTGAAGTGACAACAGGGAAATGAATTCAGAACTAACCCAAGTGTGTTTATTTGTGTCTTGTCAGTTCAAAGATAACAAGCATTAATTGAATCATTTCAGCAGTAATTGCATCATGTTTTGGTGCCATGTTGTCAAAGCCCCCTTCCCTTGTAATAGCATAGTTATGTTTCATACCATATTTCACCCATTATAGCAATTATTGTAATACTGGACAAGCTTCATATCCCAATGGCAAAGTCTGTTTTCATCTAATGAGAAATTGCACTGCACAACTCAACTTTGTCTATTTTACGTGCATTTCTAAGCCATTATTCATTTTAAATGATTCTGGCTTTATTTCACTATTCAAATGTAGTGATTTTTTCAAGGTTTTATTGTCAATTTACATTATATGTGCAAGACATACATGGGAACGGAAATGCGGTTTCCCACTCTCCGCTGTGCGTACCCCTAATTAGAACAAGGAATTTTTTTATCTAGATTACAAAATTGTAATTGAATTGACAATAGACAATAGACATTCTATACAGACTAAAATAAGACATAAGACAAACAAATAGGACAGTAGTGCAAATGGTCATGGCAGATAATATAATTGTGCAAATGGTAACAGTAGAGTGCAAATATTAGCATCATGTAAGTCATAAGCAGCAAATTTGTGCCCTTTACTAATACTAACCCAACTGTCTTGGTGACAATATCACTCACACCTACATAAACTCAAGTCAGGTAGGTATAATGGTACTTTACACAGGAAACCAAGTGTGATGAATCCAAGCTTGATCCTGAATTCATCAGTTTAAACATTCTGTGTACCCTTAATAGTGGACAGAACATGGATAGGCACATAGATGTTAACAAAATATTACCATTCTAACTATAATGACCATTGTATTATGATGAATACTGTGCATATACTTCTATTTCTGTATCAACTGGAACATAAAATACAGCAGAGTCTAATTGGAATAAAAGTGCATAATTACCTACGTGTTTAGGAAGGTCTTTTTTGACGTTTGTTGATGTAGGTGAAGACTCTCCAGCAATATTCCGCAGCTCTGAGCTCTGAGTACCTCCAGATATGAGCTGCTATTCAGAAACCAAAGCAAGACTTTAATGACCTGGCCTTTAATTAGCAAGGTTTAAAAAAGAAGTAATTTTTTGCAGGTCTTTTTAAAGTCACTGGTCTTACAGAACTGTTCAATACTCGAGATTAAAAGAGTGTGTACTGAATTAACAAGTGTTTCTTCTTCTTATGTACAAAATAGTTTCTGATGTGGTTGTTTAATATATTAATATAGCTGTTTGGACTAACGTGACTGTAACTAATTGCTGCTAGACTCAGTGTTTAACTGTATGTGAATCTGTGTGTGTCTCCGTTGGGGTGTATTTGTGTATACCTGTGTGTGTTTCTTGCAGTAAACTAGTCTTTTCTTCTCTGCAGCACGTAACATTCCTGAAACTGCCCCCAGCTTTCTCTCTCCCTCTGGATTGCACAGCTCCAAGATGGTGCTCCGAGGAGAACAGCTTCTTCTGGAGTGCATCGCCGCAGGAGTGTGAGTTACTCAGACACAAACAAGTCATGCTCAGACATACACTACACAGGAGAAGGAGGATGTAGGTAAAGGAGGCCATAGGAAGATTGTGTCTTTATGGAGATTGTGGGCATAGATGGAAAGAGGCCGTATGGAGAAGGAGGCCGTAGTGAGAAGGAGGCCATAGGTAGATAGTGGCCATGGGGAGATGATGGCCATAGGAAAAAGAAAGCTGTAGGGAGAAGGAGGCTGTAGGGAGAAGGAGGCCATAGGGAGATTATGGCCATAGGAAGAAGGAAGCTGTAGGGAGAATGAGGCTGTAGGGAGAAAGGGGCCATAGGGAGAAGGAGGCCATAGCGCGGTCGTGGCCTTATGGAGATTGTGGCCATAGGGGGATTGTGGCAATAGAGGGATTGTGGCAATAGGGGGATTGTGGCAATAGGGGGTTTGTGGCCATATGGAGATTGTAGCCATGTAGAGATTGCGGCCGTAGGGAGATTGTGGTCATAGGGAGATTGTGTATGTATGGAGATTATGGCCGTAGGGGGATCGTGGCCGTAGGGGGATCTAGGATGTAGGGAGATTGTGGCCATATGGAGATTGTGGCCAAGGAAGCTGTAGAGAGAAGGAGACCATAGGAAGAAGGAAGATGTAGGGAGAGGGAGGCCATAGGGAGAAGGAGACTGTAGGGAGAAGGAGGCCATAAGGAGAAGGAGGCCGTAAGGAGAAGGAGGCTGTAAGGAGAATGAGGCTGTAGGGAGAATGAGGCTGTAGGGGGATTGTGGCCGTAGGGAGATTGCTGCAATAGGGGATTGTGGAAATAGGGGGATTGTGGCAATAGGGGGATTGTGGAATAGGGGGATTGTGGCAATAGGGGGATTGTGGCAATAGGGGGATTGTGGCAATAGGGGGATTGTGGAATAGGGGGATTGTGGAAATAGGGGGATTGTGGCAATAGGGGGATTGTGGCAATAGTGGGTCTGTGGCAATAGGGGGTTTGAGGCCGTATGGAGATTGTAGCCTTGTAGTGATTGTGGCTGTAGGGAGATTGTGGTCATAGGGAGATTGTGGTCGTAGGGAAATGGTGGCAATAGGGGGATGGTGGCAATAGGGGGTTTGTGGCCGTAAGGAGATTGTGGCCGTAGGGGGATTGTGGCCGTAGGGGGATCGTGGACGGAGGGAGATTGTGGCTGTATGGGGATCGTAGATGTAGGGAGGCTGTGGCCATATTGAGATTGTGGCCTTAGGTGGATTGTGGACGTAGGGAGATTGTGGTCATAGGGGGATTGTGGACGTAGAGGGATTGTGGCCGTAGGGAGATTGTGGTCGTAGGGGGATCGTGGACATAGGGAGATTGTGGCCGTAGGGGGATAGTGGACATAGGGGGATTGTGGACATAAGGAGATTGTGGCCATATGGAGATTGTGGCCATAGGGGTTTTGTGGACGTAGGGGGGTTGTGGACGTAGGGGGATTGTGGAAGTAGGGAGATTGTGGCCATAGGGTGATTGTGGACATAGGGAGGTTGTGGCCGTAGGGAGATTGTGGCCATAGGGGGTTTGTGGATGTAGGGAGATTGTGGCCATATGGAGATTGTGGCCGTAGGGAGAAGGAGGCTGTAAGAAGATTGTGGCCAAATCTTCCTACAGGTAGGCACACTATTGTAAAATGCACACACCACTGTTAGTAACCAGTCCACAATGTTCACATCGTGTTCTTTGTATCCACACACAGTCCGACTCCAGGCGTCAAGTGGCTTAAGAAAGGTGGGTACCTACCTGAGAAGGTGAAGTTCGAGAACTTCAACAAAACTCTTCGCATCACATCTGTGTCGGAGGAGGACTCCGGGGACTATGTCTGCATGGCCATCAATAAGATCGGCAGCATTCGCCACACCATCTCTGTGCAGGTCAAAGGTCAGACACAAAACAGGCTACTTGGCTTTTGCTTTTCACTCTGAAAACGTGTAACATGTTGAAATGTTGTGAAGGTGGAGGTGACTTTTTTTAATGCTACTGAATGTGAAACTGAGTTATTCAGGACCAAATATCAATATATTTTCAGTATAGTCAGTCTTACCAGCATCTGTATGCTAGCAAACATGCTCATGCTGAAAACCAGACTAAAGACTGACTTCCATAATGTCTATCTTGATTCATGTCAGTTTGTAACTGAAGGTTTAATTGTTAACCTTTATTGTGGAAATAACAATCTGCTTTGTATTAAGTGTGAGCAGTTATTTTTCAGACCTTATATACAGACGGTACATACAAAATTGTAATGGATTTACTGTATTTATTGCATTAAATCCGTCACAATGAAAACTACCTATTTCCTGCCCCGTACACATTGCTTTAAGACACGCTTTTGGTTTGTAAAACACAGTTGGCTTGACAATTAACCTATATATCTATAAACATATCTCTGGTTTATTCTATAATCCTTTATACAATTTAGGATTGTTATTTGCATTGATTGCATTTCTGTTGAATAAGAACATTTTTATTCGTCGGTTTCTTCCTTCCACAGCTGCTCCCTACTGGCTCCAACGGCCGACCAACCTTGTTCTTTCTCCGGGAGAGGACGGCCAGCTGGTGTGCCTGGTCAGTGGGAACCCCAAACCCAGCATCGAGTGGCTCGTCAATGGCGAACCTGTCGAGAGTGAGTCTGACCCTCAGCTCTTCCATTTGTAATAAAGCAGGACACTCCATAGAACAAAGCACATTGGTGTGTCCGGCTCAGAGCGTGATGTGATGGTTGTTTCTGTGCTTGTCCCGGCAGGTTCTCTGCCGAACCCCAGCCGGGAGATGGCCGGAGACACAATCATCTTCAGCGCTGTGCAGATCGGCACCAGTGCTGTGTACCAGTGCAATGCATCAAATGAACACGGATACCTGCTGGCCAACGCTTTCGTCAGCATACTTGGTAAATACTTTTTCGAAATTCAAAGAAATTACTGTACTTTTCCTTTGGTGTAATTTAATGCTATGTAGTCAAAGCACTGATCAGTTTAGGGTTCCAGCCCTATTAAACTAAACTGAGGGTCACATGTCAGCAGAATTTCCTAAATGTGAGGAATTTGGTTTCCAAAAATGAGCAAAATGGAGAAAATCTCCTAAGATTTCGTAATTGATGGACCCAAAATCAAACGCTTTGTTGTAGTGCCGCCATCAGGCCTGTGTGGATCACTTTATGTGTCTGAGTGGTGGTGCACTTACTGCAACTTTCCTCCAGATTTGTCCTAATATATGACACATTATTGTCTGAACAGTTATTCAAGGTATTTTTCACTGTCATTTCACAAAAATATTCTGCACAACAAACAGTGTGTTCACATGTGACAAATGAACTCCTAACGCTAGTGTTTGTTAATGTTCAGTGTTTGTTAATTTGATAGTGATACCGCACTCTGAAGAGAAACGTGTCAGGTGTGGTTGATTGCCAGCATGTGATGATTTACTCCAGTCCGAACAGTCCATATGTGGAAGTTGTGCTGAAAAACCACAGGGTCTTTAATCGTTCGTTTGGTGATGTCACAAAAGCAAACATATTTACATTAAGAATCTTTCACTTCAACCCACAGCTGTCTTCTCTGTTCTTTAAGATTAACAGGTGAAAAGGAGTTTTTTCAGTGTGGACTGCTTTTTGTATCACACATGAGATCATATTTATGGAACCTGGGGGCAAAATGAGACCCTTAGTGTGTTACAGCAAATGTAAAGATTTCTTACAGTTTCTGAGGGCTAAAAAATCACACAATAAGCTGTGTCTGAGTTGGTTCATTTTTTTATTTATGGATGGAGGAATGAATGTATTTAATTATTATTTATTTAATCATTTTACAGACATGCCTCCCCGGTTGTTGGGCCCCAAGAACCAGCTGATAAAAGTGATTGAGAACCACCAGGCCTTCCTGGACTGCCCTTTCTTTGGCTCGCCGTACCCTGAAGTGCGCTGGTGAGCTGCAGAATAACATTTGTAAGGTTTAGAAAACTTGTGCTCCCCGGGCGCTGTGTTCCTGGCTGTCTGCTGCTTCATTTAGTGAATGGGTTAAGTGATTTGAATGGGAAGAATTCCATACTGTTCACACTGAGTGCTGTCACACATGATAAATGTACACTTATGTGCCTTGTGGGTTTTAATGTGTGTGTACACAGGAGGCACTCCTTCATTTCAGTTGCTTTATCCATTAAAACACCGTCCTTTATCTCATCTCCAGGTTTAAGAATGGCCTTGGTATCATTCTGGACGGTGTGAAGTACAAGCTACATAAGAACGGTACTCTGGAGATCAAGCGGGCGCGGACGGAAGACCAGGGGACCTACACTTTCGTGGCCAGTAACATATTGGGCAAGGCTGAAGATCAGGTCCGCTTAGAAGTGAAAGGTGAGGACTTTTAGCCAGAATGACTGTAAATAAATCTGAATCTGAATCTAAATCTGAATCGGTGATGAAAAGCAGTAGTTATGTCCCTAAGTGCTTTTTGCCAACCCTTTTTTAAAATAAAAATAATTGATTCTGTCTATAGCGGTTTAGCCAATCACAGTAGAGACCATTTTCATATTTCTTTCATAAGAGGCATAGTGATGTTAACAGCCTGTTTTGTTCTAAGGGGTAAGAATGGTCATAAAATGGTCACATGACAATACATTTTTGAATATTTGGGTTCATGAAACGTATAAAAGTTAAAAGTAAAAAAGAGGGGAATGCGGCATGTGTCTAATTTCTCTTCCCAGAACAAACGCGAATCGTGCGGATCCCAGAGCACCTGACTGTCAGTCGAGGAAGCCCGGCCCGTTTCGAATGTCGAACCAAGCATGACCCCTCCCTCTGGATCAGCGTCACCTGGCTCAAAGACGACAAGCCCCTGAGTTTTGGTTGGCTGTACGGAAACACACTTCCTGCTCTCTAGCTTATCGCAGTTTAGGTTCTTTCATCACAGTTAACGTGTGTGTTGTGTTGATGTGTGAGGTCTAACTGAGTGTGTGCCGTGTTTAGGAGCAGGTACAAGAAGGACGAGGACGCGCTCGTCATCTCCAGAGTCAACAGTGATGATGAGGGGACCTACACCTGCACAGTGGCGACACAGTTAGACCAGGACTCCGCCTCCGCCCGCCTCACTGTTTTAGGTATGAACACAAACTCAAACACAGACACAAACACACAAACCAAAACTGTGCACAAACACCTGCAGAGACACACTAACACGCGTCCACTGGGTTTAATCTGTTGTTTTAATGTCAGTTTATGTAACTTTTTAATGTAACTCACGATACTGACACATCCCTTAGACTCGAACACTTACTGTTGTGGATACAGCCGTGTGTGACTTAGACATGGACAGAACTCAAAATGATTATGACTGTTGTGTAATATATAACATGTCACATGTTCTGATCCCTGCCAGGGTCATTTCAGTGGATCAGATTCGTTACAGTTCTAAACTAGCATTTTCAGCAAAGAATGCTTTTATTTAAAACTCTGCACTGCAATAGTCAATTTTGAGCAAAACTGGAACATTTTGTTTCTTCTTTTTTATCTAAAATTAAGTCATTTTTTACTTATTTAACTATTTATTTGTTTAAGTAATCTCAGTATCTTACAAAACAATAGTAAACACTTGCATACGCTACAAGACTGCAAAACTAAACATAGAAATAGATTTAAACTTAGTTTAGAGTCATGGATACTTTAAAACAACAGCCATTAAAGCCATTAAACAGAGTAATGTTTACAAAGATTTATCGATTCAGTGTGTTTAGGTCGACCAGGTGCTCAAACAGGTAATTTTTTAAGTGACTTTGTTCACAGTAAACCGTTCACAGGGCATGAGAGCTTAATTTTGCTTTGGTCACATTTATTTTGCAAAAATGTGTGTAAAGAGAATTTAAAATGGGAAATGTATTGATGATTGTTGGTAATAGTAAAAAACAAAATAATATCAAGCTCTGGTCTGTTTATTTCATTTTGTCTGAAACGTTCAAGTAACTGATGGCCAGATAATCGGGAAGATCAATGTTTTTTTTATTGTCACACCATTAATTCTTACTGAAAACTGAAGACCGGATGTGGGAGCAGTGATTAAGCCTCTCTCTGTGTCGGCGGTACTCTGTGCTGCTCTCTAGTCTGGATTTCCTTTTATCTTAGACTGGTACTATAGTCACTAAACATTTTAGGTTTTATTCACTTTACTAATAGAATGACTAACCATTAACCTTTCACCTTTGACCTCACAGAGGACGATTCCCTGTCTCCCACAAAACCTAGTGCCTTCGCAGGTAACTCCTCCTCCAATGTGCTTTCGTTCAGCCTGTTCTGTTTTCTGTCTCCTTGTGTCTGTTTCCTGTTTCATTTAGACTTAGGAGGGAGTGAGTGAATGAGAAATGATTCTTTTTTATCCATCAGTGAATCCTCCCATCTCTCTTCCCATCTATCAGATAGAGACTGATGTGGCCACGACTAGGGATGGGTACCGAACCCCCCCGGCGCCTAATTATATAGACAACATGAGAGAGCTCCACACACACACACACACACACACACACACACACACACACACACACACACACACACACACACACACACACACA
>JBBKCR010015227.1:0-12402 GCA_037577295.1 Ladigesia roloffi | reverse complement strand
AAATTTTTTTTTACATTCTGTCTCTCACAGTTGAAGTGTACCTATGATGAAAATTACTGACCTCTGCCATCATTTTAGATGGGAGAACTTGCACAATCGGTGGCTGACTAAATACTTTTTTTCCCCACTGTATTAATTAACTGGGTCTTTCACACCTGTAACTCCCCCCTCCCCCGTCAAGTCATGTGATGGCTGTCATTTTTTGCCTGTGCCTGGACGCAAAGCACAACCAGCTACCAACCGTTTGCTGAACATCTTTCCAAATTAGGAATGTATATATATTTTTTTCCTCTTAGTCACTTCTAAATATACTATGCACTCTTTTTTGTTTCAGGGGCAGTTAATGACAAACATGGGAATAATGCTATACCTGAAATGAAAATGTTAAATGAATGGTATGTTTAGGCAGGCTATGATAATCATAAATGTAAGGAAACTTCGAGAGCAATACACCCTAACTGTCAGTTGCTGAAATGAGAAAATAAGTAAACATTTAGAAGCTAAAAGTGATTTTCACAGAGAACTCATGAGTTCACTGTATTGCACTCTCCTTCTTGGGTACAAACATGGTCACTGGAATCTTCAATGTGTTTAGTTACTGAATGTGGGGACCACGTTGTTGCTGTGTATGCTATGTGGGGACCATGTTGTTGCTGTGTATGCTATGTGGGGACCATGTTGTTGCTGTGTATGCTAGCTGCAGCTTGCGTAGATGTATGCCAGCAAGCTGCATGTCTAAACGCCTGAACATACTGCAGTCATACAAAGCCAGTTATCTACTGTCCTAGTGTTAATTTTTTTTTTTTTTTCAAAGCCACAGGGAGCTGCAACAATAGGATGAAAGCGCTGTGGGTGTAATTGTTTGGGATGGTGAGAGGATTAAAATGGACATGCAACAATTATTGTTTTTGGTATGTAAAACAACACGGATATTATAAGTGGTTCTCAGAGGTAAAAGGAAAGAAGAAACAAAGTCATTTATCCTTTTTTCCACCATCGACAACATTACAGTGCAATAACACAAAACTGGCTGCATCAGTTGTGTACAGTCGATTAACAAAGAAATGCAGTGCTCATGAGGTGAGGAACTGATAAGATCATATTTCTGAAGAACTCATAATGTAAAGAAAGAAATAAAGGGAGGAAATCAAAAATGAATCAAGAATATTTCGAGAAAGAAAATAATTAAATAAACTTCTTCAAATGTGAAAATAGAGGAAAAAAACATCTGGGCTAAGCAAAAACAAGAGATGTTGCTAAGAAGTAAAACAGGTTCCTGTTTCACAAGCCACTTACTTTGCATAGGTCGAGCCTGCTTTGTTCATGTTCGGATCAATGGCGTTTAATGCTTTGGGAATTTGTAGTTGGCTCGCCAGACATGGAAGAAGAATTATCTGGAGATTATTTCCAAACCTGCCCACCTTACTGCGCTCCCTTAGGAAATGCCATGTGGTCGGCATTCGCGGATATGACAGTCTCCATGAATTGGCCACTCGCAATAGATTGGTGGGCAGATTGCTGAGAGGCCTGAATCAAAGGATTTTAAGCATGTTCATCCAACTTAATGGCTCACTGCATGTAATTTGTCACCTTGATGTGTGAAGGAAGTGATTTGATTTGCTTTGTAGATAAAAAAAAATATGGCTACTGTAAAATTCAGATTGAACCTCAAGCTCATTTGATCTATTTTGTACTAAGGGGTTCTTAGTTATTCACAACCAGGGCAGAAAAGGGAAATGTAAAATAATGCAGTTCTGTACTTACACTTTAAACTTACACTTGTTCTCAAGATATGAAGCTAATATACAGTAGCCCCCAGAATTACTGGTGCCCTTATTCAGTATGATTGTAAAATGTTGATGAAATTGTATCAGCTTTTGTCTTTACAAGCATAGAAGTATAAAAATTCAATACAACCCCCCCCAAAATGTCCAATGTATGCTTAATAACATTGGTTGTAATTGTTGGTACTCCTCATTATAATTTTGTTCCAGTTTGACAACATTGAGTCTCCTCCCAATATTTGATAAGATGAAAGAACAGATGATGAGATATGCTCCACTGTTCTTCAATGATAAACCTCTAGACCTTGTCCTGGTTTTTCTTCTTAGGTGCATTTTTCTTGAGCTCAGCCCACAGGTTTTCAGAATGATTTATGTCAGGGGCCTGGAGTGGCTATGGTAAAAGTAATTGGAGTTCATCTAAACAGTTTTGAGTGGATTTTAATGTGCTTTAGATCCAACAACAACAATTTCTCCAACACAGATACTCCGCCATAATTAATGATTGATATTAGGTGCTTTATTCTGTTGCTATCTTTATTTCTACTCCTAAACATTTGAAGACAAAGCGCTCAGTTTTTGGTCTGAACACATCACCCTGTCCCAGTTAAAGCTCCAGTGATATCCAACACAGTAGAGACTCTATTCTTGTAGACCTTCCAAACAAATGTTGGTATCGAAATGACATGTTATGGTAGATTTACAGCAATGGTGACCTTGAGATGTGACCATGAAACTCATCTTTGTACATTCTTATACTTCTCTGACCACCTTCTCATCAATTTTTCCCAAAACCACCAATTTGTCTCACCATAACTAATTTGTCTTAAGCTGTGTCAAGTTGCTAATGAACCATTAATAGAGTTGTTAATGTGGTTTCTGTCGTTGTATGACACACTGCTATATGTAACCACATGCATGAGGATGTTGCCCTATAGCAGAGGCCATTTTCTTCTGCAATCTTGAACCATTCCTTCCATGTCAGAGTAACTACTCTCAAAAGCTTTTGTAGGTTTCAGCAGTGCAGTAACATTGCAGTTCATGACAGCAACCACAAAGTCACAACCCTGGCAATGCATGCTGCAGCACATCCCGTAATTTCCTCAGGCTAACTGGCACACTTTGTTCTTTTGGAGTAGAGTTCACAAGCTACCACCATATCCAGATGTCAAAAGTTAAGGCGGAAATATAAATGCTTCCACCTCGGACCACTTGCTCCGTAAACCCCAGCTGGTCTGTTAGAAGCCTCTCAAGCGAATGACAGAACTCGAAATATGCCACACGCCAGAAAAAATGGTGCATTTTTAAACAGGGTAGATCTGGCAGTTGCCTTGTCACGTCTTAGTGTAAAAGGGGAAAGGCAGTTAGGTGGCAGGGTTTGCAGCTAAGAGGTGTGAATAAATGAAGTGGAAAGGAGTGAGAGTACAGCAGCGCCCACATCAAATATGTAGAGCGCTAGAATCTGAGTCTTTCACGATTGTGTCACAGGGCCATATTCTGTGATGCTATTTGCACATGTCAGAATGCTTAGGGCACAAACATCTCCAAGTGCCATAATAAAAAGTCTCGTACCCCTTTACAAAAAAAAACAAAAAACAGCCCAATGTCTGATGAATTTAGAGCCCAAGGGAATTGTGTTATTTTTAGAAAGGGAATTGTGTTATTTTTAGAAAGGGAATTGTGTTATTTTTAGAACAAGCCCCACCAATGTTCAATGAATCAAACGGCTGCTACCACATAAACCCTTCAACAAATAGAAAGCTTGCCTGGGGCCCAAAGAAGGTTAAGCTGGAGGATCTCAATGGATCAAAGATGTATTGAGTAGGGAATGATAGGTGCTTAGTCGAGGCTCATGACTGTAGACTTGGAGACGGATCAATGCGGCGCTGTGTGTCGACACTATTGTCTGCCAGACAGGCTGCTTAAAGAGAGTCCTTCGTTACCCCTTGCTGAGTGACTCTTCTGGTGTTTATAGGTAAACAACAAATAAACAATGGTCAGCCAAAAAATCTCCCTGAGAGATACACCATTGGATTACTCACACAAACAGGCAATATAGCCTTTGGCCATATCAGGCCTAAAAAATGGGACGTGTAGACCAAATTCCATGCTCCACTGTTTTTACTACATATTGAATTTAATATACTGAAAAAAACATGTGACCTATGCATAAGTCACAGCACACTTATATTGGATATTTTTTCTTTAAATTCAGGAAATACATAGAAATCTGCAGACAATGCGAAGACAAAAACAATGCAGACAGTGTTAAGGGTGGTAGAAAATCAGCAAAACTATTTGCTCCAGTACCGACAGCAGAACCTTTACCGTTAAAGCTTCTCGATACTGCAGTCTTTTATGATTAGGCACCAGGGCAGAATAAGAACTGGGTTTCGGTACCCATCCCTACTCTCCCCCTTGATGCCGGAACCCTTCAGCGTGTCATCCCTTGAATCTCAGCAGTTAAATTTTTTTTATGAAATTAATTTGAGACGATGGGCCTGTTTTTTAGGGTCAGTCACGCATTGTCTGAAGTCTGAAGAGCAGTTGTCTTTGAGGGAGGGGCAAGCGCAAAGTGCTATAGTGCCAGTAGGAAAAGTGAACGTCACGCCTGGCATATAGTTCAAATCGATTGTCTTAAATGACTAAATTATTTTAATGGGTGTGTTTTGGGCATAGCATGCAATAAACCAATCAGAGTTCACACTCTCACTCCCTTTAAATACCCGGCACATTTTCAATAGCATGCTGTGTGTAATCATGGCACGGGAGCAAGTGATTTTCGGGGATGGACGGAATCCTCCCAAAGCAGTGAAGCAGGCATGGGAAGAAATATCAGTTATTGTTTCCTCGTTGTCCTGTAAAAGGAGGAAAGCCCAACAGTGCCGCAAAAGGTACAATGATGTGAGGAAAAGGGGGAAACAAAAACTCTCCTGCCAAAAGAGAAGCCAGCGTCAAACAGGAGGTGGAGGTCCAGTCGAAAACAAGATGACTGCAGCCAAGGACATTGCTGCATCAACCCTTGCACATGAACGTGTTGAGGGATTCGGTGGAATAAAAGTAGGCGTCGGGCCCCAAGGTACAGTAATGTATTAGCAAAACAAATTTTATTCATATATTTTATAAATGTATTCAACTCATATTTATTTAGACATATCACAAAAAGCAACATTAAAATTAATACATGAATAAATGATTCATCATATCAGCGCCAACTGAAGATCCTGGCCTTGGGACAAGCACACAAGGTTCAGCAGTGGTGGAGGGGGAGCCCTTCAGGTCCACAGGCCAACCCCAGCCCAGACCAGGTCGCCACCGTGGAGGGCGACAGGCATCAGAAGATCACCCCTTCTTGCAGCTCCAGCAGGCCGGGTTTGACATGCTGGAGCGGGAGCTATCGGGGATCCGCCACAGCCTGCGGCGTGCAAGCACCCTTTTGGCCAGGAAGGAGAGTTTGCTGCGGCCTCTGGGCAGAATTGCTGATGGCATTGAAAGTGGAGCGCCTTGCTTCAGCAATGTCGAGTGTGCCGCCGGCATCTGTCCAGATTGAGCCATCAGTAGTGAGCCGTCGGCAGTCCTCCCACTCCTCCGCCAGAAGCGCAGTGCTCCGCGGCCGTTGTGGTGTCCGCTGTGCTACTACCCACCCACAAACCCGAGGAGGGAGGAATTAATTATAATTTGTTATTTGCATTTTCTTTCGACTTTATCTTTCCATTTGTGCAAGGAAAAAAACAGATTGTAAAATAAAACTCACAAATAATTTGTTTGTTCACTTGTTAATGCTTACCATATCACACATTTTGCAGCTCTTCTGCCAATTGAGATCATCTGTCATGCCCAGCAGTAGATGCATTTCGGTTCATTGGCATCGGCACATGCAGTTCGGCATCCTGTCTCCTAAAGTCCTCTAGTGTCTCCTCATTTAGGTCGACAACACACCTACGGTTCATGGCAATATTATGCAACACACAACATGCCACCAAGCATGCTGCAACCTTTTGAGGACTGTATTGCAACGTGCCACCCAACCTATCCAAACATCTGAAGGGCATTTTCAGCAAGCCAAATGTTCTCTCTATGACAGCTGTTGGCATGGTGTAAGGAGTCATAAGCCATGCCTTTAGTGGATAGTCATTGTCCCCCAACAGCCAGTATGAGGAAAATATCCTGGGAACTGGATATATTCCCTGGCATGTCGGACTAGACCTGATGTGACTGCATGTATAGCCGAACTTACTGCAGGCTGTTATGCCTCCAATTGAACTGAGGGAGTTCTGAAATGACCCAGTGGCATAGAAGTGCAGTGCTGCCGTTACCTTCACAACGATGGAAAGGGCATAGGGACTCGATGAATGTGATTCCATGTCATCTGCCAAAAGGTGACAGATGTCTGTGATGACTTGGCGTGACAGGCGCAGCTTACGCCTACATTCTCCTCGGATAGGAAAAGATATGTTTGCCTGGGCCGGTATACCCTCTCCGTCCGACGTCGAGGGATCCTTTGTCCCATTAGATACTCCATCTAGAGAACATGCGAACGATAAGAGCAACTCTCTTTAACAGGGTAAGGAAGACATGTAAATACAACACATCTAACCATAATATGGGCGTACATGATTTCCTGGTGATGTTGTTTCCTGTTTCTTGACAACCTAGCATGAGTTGTGTATTTATGTACCTATGGGGCACTATTGGTCAAATAGCCCGTCAGTTACTTGTTATTAATTATCAGTGATTTCTCCAGTCAACTTAGTTTTGCGAGCATTATATATATTTTACAAATAATCATGGTGTGATGTTTTTGATGTACATTTGATTGTTATATTTCGAGGACTCCATAAAGTTTTCCTTGACATGACATTTTTTTTTTTATGTGCGCCACTGCTCGCTCCTGTTTATGAAAGAAGCAGCGTGTTTGAGCATTGTAAACTCTTCCCAAAGCGTCAGGCGTTTCAAACAATGCATGAATGATTACTGACCAGGTTTTTTGTGGTCAGTGGCGAAATGACTTTCACTTCTCATAATATAGCAAATTCGCGCTATGCGGCACGCCACACCCCTTCTTTTCAGTGACACGCCCGACACAGCGCAATGTCATCTGCTATCTTGACAATGTACATCTCTGCTGGAAAAAAAGAACGATGCAGGGTGCAGTCCCTTCTTGGTCGGTGTTGGTGACGCCTAAATCCCAGGGCCTGCATATTAGGCTGTAACATGTCACACCATATGCGTTATTGTTTTTATCATTTATGGGTTGGATATAATGTGTATGTTGCTTACCCCTTTTTGTGTTCTTCGGTATGGCCAAGCCACTACATACATGTGTTCCCCTTTGATTCATTGTATTTGGTCAGTTTTGATAAATAAAACCCTGCTTTTGAATGATTGTGTTCTTGTACCTCACTTTTTGCCCCTAACAATATTTATTTATTTAGAAGCTAAAGAATTTTAAATCTAATACCCTGTCATTGTCTCTTAAGATAGCATTTCATTGCTATGAACTGCAAAAGACAGAACAATTATCCAGTATTTAAACACATTTGATGCAGTCTTTGCTTCTCTTACACCTATTTATTTTCCAGGACTGCTCTTTGAAAAGAATATAGATGTAATGCGGTTTTGCGAAAATACACTTCCTTCTCTGTTTATTTACTGTAACATAACACATTAAAACACTGCCTTTGTACTCTACAGTATGGGTGTTGGATGAAGCAGGCCTTAATGTTTCATCTAATATTTGAACCCTGAAGAAAAATGATTAAAAAGCAGTTAGAGCTCTGACTGTCCACTGGCTTTTCCTTTACCTTCTTTATAATGAATCATCTAGGGTGAGTGAATTTATCAGAACGTATTGCACCAAGAGGTGAACGTATTGCAAAGAGAGGTATGTTAGAGGTCTTTGCGAAGGCTCTATAGTTTTTACCATTCACGTTTTGTATAAAGATATCACTGAGAACTTTGTGAAGATCCTTCATTGATTGGACGAAACCATTATTATATATAACTAAACTTATTTTTAGGTAACCTCAAAATTGGATAGTTGCCACTGTATAGTTAATACAAACAGAACATATAAACCACTGGTAATGAGAGTAAAATATTGTTGGGTTTTACACCTATCAAAAACAAAGCAGCTATAAGTAGCATTAATCCCCGCAAGTCTTTGGTACCACCTGAAACAGAAGGCAGGAACAAAGTGCATTCTTTATTTAAAGCAGGGGAGTTATATGTAAATAGCAGATCAAACACACGGGCCGATATTTTCTCAGATGAAAGCATAATAAAAAGGGAAAGACTATTAATAATTACAATGAAGATTTAATAAAAATCAGAAAGGTAATGCAATTGCACAGCACAAGCAGTTCCTCTGTTTCTATGTTTCATGAGTTCTATGATTGATTGTACATATCTAGTCCAATGTGCCTCTAGAATTAAAATCCAACTGAATTCAACAGGCTAACATGCTGTCGCCCTCATTCTACCATTCAGTCTGTGTGTGTGAGTGTGCATTGTAGCTCTCTGCTGTGACTCTATTTTCTGAACAGGCTAGTGCTTCGTTTGTGAGACAAGATAAAGATCCCTGGACGGAGGGTTCAGTAAGTGGAGTGTAACTTCAAGGTTCACCGCTGTGACTGTTCTCCCACACTCTCTCCTGAAACAACTGAAGTGACCAGTCGGGCTGCCCCATCAATGGGCTGGTACCTCCTATGTGGCTGATATGCTTCACCAGAGCCTCAAACCTATTAGATTACAAAAAGAAGTCTTAAATGCAACTGTTCAGTCTGTGGTGACATCTATGCATCTATACTCCCTGGACAGGCAGAGTTGGAGGCTACCTGCACCCAGTTGAAAGAACTGTTTGTGTTCTCTGAGAACTGTGTTTGCCTTGAATTAAATCTCTTATTGTGTTTCCTGAGACTTGAATTAAAACTCTTATTGTGTTTCCTGAGACTCACACATCTGTAGGCGTTTCTCAATGTCAAGGAAGGATCCCCGTCGAAGGACTGTTCCAATGTCGAGGATCCTCAAAATTTCAACCAAGGACTGAGTTCTTTATTCGAAAAAAATCCCATACACAGGGAAGGATGCATAAGTGTAGCCTTCGCGCTCTAAAATCACCAACAATCCTATGTGCGCAGCTTTGCTCTCTTAAAATTCAAAATATTGAACATTAGCGGATGTAAGAATATTTACAAATTACAAATTACTTGAAAACATTTGTGTATTAAAAAGTACAGAGCGGACCTTTTCACTGACGTCATGACGCAATAACGTGCACTTGCTAGCCTGTTCCATTTACACGTGAATACTTAAGAGGAGCCTCGCCTAGCCTCTGAAGGAAGTGACTTGGAAGGACGTGTCCTGCCAAGAAAGGATCCTTGACAGTGAGAAACGCCTTCTGTCCTCGTTTACTGTGTCCACCATGAGACAACGGTTACAGTCTGGGTAAGCTTCAACTTTTGATATTTCATCCAATATATTGGTAAAATAACTCACTAAAAATCCTGACAGCAGGACTGTCATTGTTCCCCTAAAAGCATTTGCTTGTATGACATAATGCTATTATGTCTAGTGCTGGGAAGTAACGGAATACGTATACCAGTGTTACGTATTTAGAATACAAATGATGAGTAACTGTATTCTGTTACAGTTACCGTTTCAATAGGTGACAATAAGAATGCAGTTACTTTGCTGAAATCAATGGATTACATTGTGGTATTTTCCTGTTTCATGTGTTAAGCTATGCTCTCGCTAATTTTGGTAATTCCACGCATTGCCGGAAACCCAAACAAAACATGCAATAAGAGACTCTAATGTAAGAGTCCTGGATCCTGTTCCATGAAACAGGTCTGACTTACTTTCCTTTATTTTTCCTTGAAATGAGCCAGATTTTCCCTTAATCCTGTTTCATGGAACAGTACCCTGTTAATGTTGGTGGCGTTAGTAACACAATGGACCCCGAGCCAGCACAACCGAGCCAGCAGTGCCTGGGCAGGAATGCATTTCTTACTGGAAATTCAGACACCTTTTCAAATTTTAAGAAGAAAGGAATGGGCAAAATCTGACAGTGCAATGCAAACACTGTTTGCCAGCAACCAAGCTGCTTTCAGCGTCAAATGACTTCACGTCCAACCTAAAGAAACTTTTTGTATTAAAGATATTTTTTAATAAAAACGAACCTCAGCATACTGCAGCTACCTTGTTTTGGTTGTGGTAAATACCTGGGTTGTGTGTATGTAATATTGCTGGATGATTTATTGCTATTACTAAAGGCTACCGCTACTGAGCTAACATTTTGTAGGCATTAGCTGAGGTTAGTTAATAGACAGCAGACTTCAGTTAGCTATAAGGACTAGCTGGATAGCATTAACTACCTGCTAGCTGCAAATAATCATTTGCAGTTTACTGAAAGCAAAACTGCTTACACAGTTTTATTGTATGCAAGCATAAGCTTCTTTTCTGTATTTTTGTGAAGCCAAACAATCGGTTCTCAACTTTAATAGAGAGAAGTTGAGGTTGTGTTTAAGTTAAGCTGCAAAAAATGCTGTCTAAACTAGTGTCTATGCTAATGTTACTAATGTGGAAAATAAATAAAATCTAGTTGGTATTGTTTTTCAGAACTGATTGACAAACTATTCTTAATCCGCCCTAAGTATATTTGTGCTTATCATTAGCAAATGTCCTTGTTTTAAGTAAAAGTGTACTTTAAAGATTTTGAATTATTTCTTAGGCTATATGTGGAATTATGATTTTACAGTGTTGGTTAGTATCAAGTCTTAGTAAGTCAGTTTGTTCTAAAAAGCAATAAGTAGGGTGGACATTAGTATTAGTAATACAGTTTAAAAGTAACCTTCCCAACACTTAATATGTTTGTTTGTAGGCAGCTTGAATGGCCTATTGTTTAGGCCTTTAACCCTGCAATCAGAGCATTGGGGTTTGAATCCCAGCTGCTGGTGTCACCGCTGAAGTACCCTTGAGCGAGGTACCCTTGAGCAAGGTACAGTCCCCACATGCTGCTCCCTGGGCACCCCTCATTGGCGGCAGCCCCCCGCTTCACTTAGTGAATGGTTTAAATGCAGTCAACGAATTTCACATTGTGCTGTTGTGGGTTCATCCATGATATAAGTGTTAATTAAAAAAAAACATACACTAATTTAAGGCTGAAATCTGCTTTTAAACCTTGGTTCCACGTGTCCATTTTGGAGATGATACCATGTCTTTTTGTCTGTCTGTGTGAATGAATGAATGACTTAATGCTTGTCACCTTCATCCCTGATTTTGTTTTTAACGCAATTTTTGGGTTTATAGAAGTCTTCTGTCCTGTTTGAAAGCCAAGGCTGAAGCCTTGCACTATACTATTCTCGTCAAGCCAAGGCAATTTAATACATATGATGTGCATCAGCAATGCTCGCTACCTGGCCAAGCAGTACAAGCTCATCCAAGTCAAATGTAATGCTGACTGACAGGTATTGCGAGAGTTTGTGGAGTGCTGCAATTTGAAACCTGTCAAAGGCGGTAGGCTCACACTATCCATGTAATTAAGCTAAAAGCAGTTGACACTACAAATTTCAACGCCGTCCGTATTATTGAGAACTCGATACTGCTCTTATTTGAGGCTGTAAAGCAAACTTGACAGGTTTATATTAAACAATGCTCTCTACATATCTCCTAAGGGTTGAAAAAAAAAAAAAATTATTGAACATTTGCTTTACAGTTGTGGATTATTGTGGTATGTGTTTCAAGCTTGAAGCTGTGAAATGGCAGAGCTGTTGAAGATACTGCACTCTAAAGGGCCAGCTGGTGGCCTAGTGATTATGGTGTTTACCCTGCAATCAGGAAGTCATGGGTTCAATTCCCAAGAGTGCTAAGCACTTTTAAGGTACCCTTGAGCAAAGAATTGTCCTATATTTATGTTGTGATGGCTGCTCGAAAAGTCGTGAGTTGGCGTTGGCTGTGGTGTGTTCACGGATGATACAATTATCATTTTAAATAAATATCTCAATAAAAGGTTTGTAAATAATATCACAATGTTCGAGCAGATAGTAAGAGACCAAGTCCATGCTCACTCCTAAAACCCAGCTAGACTAGATCTGAAGTGCAGAGAAGAGTGAGAAGAGTTGGTGATGGGTGACCTTTTGCCTGGACTAGTGAGTTTTTCCTGTTAACACACAAAAGAGGGCCCAAACAGCTAATCACAAACTAGAACCAGTGTATCTTAAACAAGGTAAAATTAGACACACAGCTGAGCCGATTACCTAGTACTTAGCAATAGTGATGGGGACGAGACCGTCTATGCTGAGATAGAGTCAAGACCGAGTCTTTGAAGGGTCGAGACCAAGTCGAGACCGAGATCATTGGTTTTCAAATGCAGTCGAGTCCAAGTCAAGACCGAGTCTTTCAGGAATCGAGACCGAGTCGAGACCAAGTCTTTCAGGAATCGAGACCGAGTCGAGACCAAGACCATAAAAACCAGTCAGTTTTAATAGCCGTGATTTAATATCACCCCAGTTAATAATGAACAGTTAGGCCTAAACACTAAGCTCGACTAAGAATTGTTTACAGGAGCTCCTGTACACTATTAAGTGAGGGAGGTCTACTGAACCTCTTCATGTGACTTTTT
>JBBKCR010015209.1:0-12404 GCA_037577295.1 Ladigesia roloffi | reverse complement strand
TCAGTTCAAAGTTCACTGAAATATGAACGTGTTCAAAGAACGCGTTCTTTTGAACTAGTTCATGTACAACACTGCATTTGGAATATTATACCTCTCCATATTGTATCTAAACTGGGTGGCGTAACCTTGCCCTTAAGTATGACATTGAAGTCCCTGCCATATTTTTGAGTCATTGCCTCTCATCTATAAGCTCAATTCATCTCTTGTGTGTTGCATATTGAATAACAAGGGCATTATATTTGAACAAAGGTCTGTTCTAGATACAGTTGTTTAACAATAATATTGTGCTAGTTCAGATAATTAGACAGGATGGTATTTTATTTATGAGAGTCATGGGTTAGCATGCTAATAAGTTGGGAAGAGCACTGGTTTGTCATCTTTGGAAAAGAAGCTGCAGATACATGGATCAGAATGTTAAGGCCAATTCAGTAATCAGTGTGTTTTTGATTTTTTGAAAAGATGTGCTAAATTAGAGAAAAAACACAAAAAATAAATAAATTGGGAAAAAATGGCATTCAGCAACATTCCACAATTTGTGAGAAGTAAATTGTAGGTATTATGGTAATACCTTGTTGTCAGAATCATCAGTATACATTCTTTTTTCCATACATTCTTGTTTCTTATAAGCATTATAGTTGTTTTAGATTAGAGTTGTTTTAGATGCTTAATGCAACAACACTTATGCACCAAGGGGAAATACAGAAAACCAAGCAACAAGATGTGGCATTACTTTATCAAAGTAGTGAAGCCTGAATGTCTAGATAACTTTCACATATCGTTACCTGTGGGATTCTCACTCCATAGAAGCTCACAAATGCCTTAGATATTAGCTAGCGATGGTGCATTGATATGCGAGATACCTTCTTGAAAGCACTTTCCCTGAAGGCCTTCTAAACAAGTTAAAGGTATGCTGAGGTGGAGGGGTGTGTGTGCTTGGAAATTTCTCACTTATTGGGACACATTTTTTATAGATTGATTTTCTAATACAAAAGTTTTAGATTTGTCTGTTTGTTTTCTGAGAGACAATGTTGGAATATGCCAATCAAATACATTTGCTTACATAAAAACTACAGTTCTTGTAATATGTGGCTAATACAATCATTTTTGTTTGATGATTTCTGAAGCCAACAACTTATTAAAATTAAACCTAGTTCATTTCTGAGCGTTTTACGCCAGCTGAGGTCACACGAATTATTATGATGTTACAATTTCTTAGCTTTCACGCAACAGTCTTTTCTAGTAAAATTTTCATACAGACTAATATTCATTTTTATCCACATTGCTGTGGACACACGAGAGAAAAGACACCAGCCAGAACGGAAACGAAACGTGCAATCATTTTTATAGTCATTTGGATCTGTTCTTAAGCAATTATTACAAATGTCACTTCCCAAACATCAGATCATATAACAGATTTGCTTTTCTATTGGTAATTTTCATTTTTTGTCTTGGGGGAAGAACTGCTTAATCATCTTTTATGCCCTGTTCAGAAAGGGCCAAAGTCGCCTCCACCTGTTGAGGACACTGAGGTCCTTTGGTGTGTGCAGAGAACTGCTACGGACTTTTTATGACACAGTGACCTCAGTAGTTCTCTACGCTGTTGTGTGCTGGGCAGGGAGCGGCTCGGACAGAAACAGAAAAAGCTCGTTAAGAGAGCTGGTTCTGTCCTGGGCTGCACACTGGATACCGTTGAGGAGGTAGCGGACAGAAGGATGCTAGTAAAACTGTCATCCATTATGGATAACTCCTCCCACCCTATGCACCACACTGTTGAGTCTCTGAGCATCTCCTTCAGCACACGACTGTTACACCCACAGTGCATGAAGGAGCGTTTCCGTCGATCATTACTCCCCACAGCCATAAGACCTTACAATTCATCACTGTAATGACAGATACAGGTTTGTGTATATTGCTTGTTTGCTGTCGTGCATTATTTAAACCATGTGCAACCTTCTAAGGTTGTCCATTTACTCACACACATACATGTGTTTGTGTATATTGCCTGTTCTGCAGCTGTAATTATTGGATCATGTGCAATTTGCTCGTTTTTTTTACCCCTCACCCAGTTAACTTGCACTGTGTATATATTCTGTTTACCCATATTTTTTATTCATATTTATACAGCGAGAAATTGTTTTGTTTTTATATTGATTTTTATTTTGTTCTTATATTATAATTTTTGTACCTACGTACCCTGTTAAACTGTTTTTCTCACTACTGCTGCTGTTTCAAAGAAACAAAGTAAATCTTATCTTATCTTTTAGAAGGAATTCCTTCTTGATTGGAGCAAATTATGGGACGCATGGACCTGGACTTCTTGCCGTTCACTTGCACACAAGAACCGTGGGTGTTTTTTAATGATGTGTCCAGTCAAGCAACAGTAGTATGAGGCTGAATTTCGCTACGTATTCTCAGTTTCCGATTAATCAGGCTTTATACTCGGCTGCGTGTAAATCTGGGGCTTAAGTTTAGCTCCTTATTCTTATAGCGGCGCTATATATAAATTTCTCCCGTCCTTTAAATGAAATAAAACGTTTTAAACATGAAATTCTACAGGTGGCCTAGGTACCTTTGTTCAACACTTCCTTATAAAAGTATAGTGGAGATTGAAAACATATATGAAATCCGTTTAATGGAGAGAAAGTATTTCGCACTGTTCACAGTGTGTGCTGTGCTATGGGGTGCCGTTTGCAAAAACAGCTTCACAAATGTAGAGGTGTCAGTTCTTCATCATTTAGCACAATGTTCACACAATTTTCACACATTTAGAGTGTTAGGTTTTGGTACCTTTTCTTGCTGCGTAATTGTTAAATGTTAAATCTAAATGTTACCTGTTAAATCTAAATGTTAAATGTTACATCTAAATGTAAATGTAAAATCTAAATATTAAATGTTAAATCCAAATGTTAAATATAAATATAAATATTAAATCCAAATGTAAATCTTAAATGTTAAATGTAAATGTTAAATTTTAAATCTAAATTTTAAATCTAAATGTTAAATCTTATCTAAATGTTAAATCCTATGTCTAAATGTTAAATCCTGTATCTAAATGTTAAATCGTATATCTAAATGTTAAATCTAAATCTAAATGTTAAATGTTAAATCTAAATGTTAAATGTTAAATCTAAATATTAAATCTAAAATATAATGTTGCATTTACAAATGGTGTGAGATATGCTAAATTGCCAATTGCCTGGTACTTAGCAGGGGGCTGGACTGAGTGCCATGATATTGTTGGCACCCCATACAGTGTTGTGCTGTATTCACACGTGAGTATAAGATAAGATGAGATACTCTTTTGTCATTATATTGAATCAGGGTGCTATACATACATCGACATTTTAGAGGCTATACTTAACGGTGCAAATACTGACAGTGATACAGTGCTGACAATTATTGCAGACAGTAAACAGTGCAGACAGTAAACACAGTATAAACAAACATCAAAGTGGTGGACAGACAGCAAAGACACACAAAAAGGGGCCACTTTACAACATGACTGGTGCAACCAAACTGAACACCGACTGCTGTCAATATGATGAGCTCCACATTTTAGCTTATTAACACTGGGCAGACTATTTATAATCAATAAATATAACGGTAACATTTCTTGCCAAATGTATAATTAAATAGAAACAGATAATTAGATATATACAATAAATAAATAAGCCAAAAAAGAACCACATGCAGCTTCCCGTGCAAGCAGGCACTTAATACGCTGTAAATTTAAATGTATTTTACTTATTTTACACCTATGAGGAAAGGATACCCATGACCTATGACCAAAACGCTCCCCCAAAATTTCACAAATCATGTTTCCAGGGGAGCTCATGTTACCATGTCAACAAGCTCTTTCAAGCCTTGAAAACTGTTGAGCACAGTAATCATACTTTACCTGAATTGTTAGGCAAAACATATATCCATTAATAGACATAACCTGATTCTCAGGTTTTAAATGAAACTGGACTTGCCCAGAGAATATTATTATTTCATGTAAAGAAACAGAATTTCCAACGTCTGCCTGTTCCACAGGCCAACACGGTCAGTGGCAGAAATGCAGTAAATCGTCAACCACCATTAAAATTGAAAGAAGAAGCAGAAAACAAATGCTGGACAATCCAGCAGATGGCAGTAATTCAACACTTGTTGTTTTCCATGTCCACAGCGAATAGACAGTTCAAGATGTCCGCTCCCACAGTGTGTTTGGCAGGAGAGGATCAGGAAATGCAGTACTGGGGGTAAGATGTTCTACTGTGGTTCACTGTGTTTATTAGAGAAGTGGTGTAAAGTTATTTTGCAAAATATACGTTTTTGTACAGAAGGAAAACTTGTGTGGGTACACTGAAGCAGCGTTTACAGCCAACCTTGAATCTACTGGGAAGCTATGGAGCTCTTGTGGTGGGTGTTGCCAGATCTCACGTGAGAAAGTCCATAAAGGTTAGAGGTGTAACTATCAATTGAAAAGCCGAAAACAGGGCTGCGTTTCCCGATTACGATTGATCTTAACGCTTAAGAGCGTTTACTACGAATAATTTCGCCAACGTCCGTTATCACGTGCGTTTCCCAAATATGCGCTTTACACAACTGCACGTAGCCCTGCTTTAAGTTCTACTTAGGAGTCGCTAGCTGTTGGTCAAGTGCTGAAATGTCACGCTGTAGAATGGCTCGTCATTGTTGCACATGCTGTCATAGCAATCCATCTATTTTTTTTATTTCCGTTTATTCTTTTACTTGTGTTAATGTATATTCAACTCGAATAACATAAAAGCCCTGTAATTTCTTCTTGAGCAAGTTACATAAATTAACTGGAAATGTCGTACTGTCTTGCAACAATCTCGCATAAAACAAGTTCTAACAGTTCTTGCTGGAAATGAAATCAGCATCATTTTCGATAATTATATGGAACCTTAATTATTAAGGTAGAATTATTTATTAATTTTTTTAGCAACAATTGCTTATCTCACATCAAAATAAAACAATAATTGAATAAATAAATAAGCTCTTAAATTTGTTTTTGAAAAGTTTAGCCTAATTATCTTCACCTGATGTGCATTTACTATTAGGAGAGCAATTTATTGTGTTTTTTATTTTATTTCTTTATTCGTTATTATTTCTTTATTGAACTGGTAGATGAGTAGAAAATAGACATGAATAAAAATATACGTACAAATATAATGAAATGTCAATTGTAGGTGCAATTTGCTGGTTGTCCTTACGATGCACTTAAGGCTTTATGATTACTCCAGGACACTCGTAGATCTACGAAGATTTTGTAGTGCTACTTAAGTTACGATGGTTTTGGGAAACAGATCGAAATATTAGTATCAGTCATAAGATCATTTTTACGAACTTCTTAGGTTCACGATGCTTTTGGGAAAACGCAGCCCAGATGGTTTTCTTACAGTAGTGCAGGCATCACCAAATGGCGGACCAGTCTGGCAAATGCACGAGATTGAGTAATTTTCATGGAGCGTTATTTTGGACGGTCGTGGCTATTGACAGCGGGTGCTGCTGCTCCAGTTAATACAACAACAGCTTCACTCGTTAGTTTGATGGAAAGTTCGGCTTATTTCAGAGAGCCGTTTCTTATGGCACGGTCTTGATTGCTGTCCGCGGGAGCGCGCTGAGCTTCTTAAAGCTGTAGCACCCAGATTAACTTGATATCATTCAGGGGTTATATTTTTGACACATTATACTGCAAACAGACCCTTATAACTGCTAAAATACCTTGCAAGGAACATTATAATGGTCAAATGTGGTTTTCAAGCTGCCAAAAAGTGATTACAGCTTATAAATTGTGACTTTTTGGCAGCTTGAAAACTCCCTTTTCTCTGTTTTAATGTTCCGCAGTTATAAGGGGCTGTTTGAATTATAATATGACACATTTAACCCTCCTGAATGATATATAGCAAGTTTGAAGTAGAAACAGTATTTCAGTCACAAGTTATAAGCTGTAATCACTTTTTGGCAGCATATTACCATTTTTAGTGTTAATTTTCAAAGTATTTAGCAGTTACAATGGTCTGTTTGCAGTATAATGTGTCAAATATAACTAGAACTTTAAGCAGCTGTGCATGACAGCAATCAAAGACACAAGATGGACTTCAGTTCGGACCTTCTACTAGGACGAAATGTAATAACTGGACCTCGTGACTTTTAATTGAATACCCCTGCAATAGTGGGTGTGAGAGAGTCCACATGAACATTTTATATCTGCATTCATTTGTATAGCATGGATGCCAGAACCATTATAGCAGAGATGGAAATTTGTCCCCCACTTTTAAAAATAATTTGTTTTGTTTAGGGATGCTCCAATCAGGATTTTTGCCACCGATACCAAGTACTGCTTTTTTATCTAGGTGATCGGCTGATACCAATGCCAATTCTGATGCTTCAGGTTTATATAACTGATATGTAAGCCCCCTGATCACCATTCACTCTTTTCAGATAAAGTAATACTATAAATGTTGCCTTTTTTATATATGTGCGAGTGTGTGAGTTCTCTCCTGTTGTGTGTGTGTGCGTGTGCCAGATTTATCTCATGTGTGTGCATGCGTGAGAGAGTTCTCTCTTGTTTACCGAGTACCGATCCAGTCATAAAGTGTGATTATCGGCCGATACCGATCGTCCGCAGATCGATTGAATCATCACTAGTTTAAATATATGGTGTTGTAGTGGGAAGTATAAATATAGGAGTTGAGATGGGTGTGTCGCCATCCTCCACTGTGACACAGGTTTCAGTTTCATATCTCATATCGTCACAGCCCTAGTAGTACCTACATTTTTGCTTAAGAAATGAAGTTAGTTACTTTGTATGCCTCTGGCTATATCCAAAATTTAAAGAAGAGTGAATGTTCTGAAATGTCTAGAACAAAGTCCTGGGGCCTCATTTATCAAGAGTGCGTTGAAAAGGTTTAAGAACGTATAAACGTATTATTGAGGTCATTGATGCTCACCAAATTTTACAATCATATTTACATACTTTTGCCTGTAAATGATATCTAACATTGTATCTGTTTCCTCAATACAAAAATGAGAAAGTACACATTTCTGAGCAATATTTTAAATTCAGTTCTTATCTACTTTTGGTATAATCTGATCTGTTTTGTCATTCATGCACATATTATAAATATTCCAAAGGACTTTTAAGCATTCATATGGATGTAATAGAAAAGGAATTATTAACTGTCCAATTCAATCAAACTAGTTTTTTCCTCTTTACATAAAATCATGTTTTTTTTTTGTTCAGTCAGAGACCAACTGAACAAACTTGTGGAATTTAATTATATGTTTTTAAATATTGTTTTTCTTTTACTCCTTCAGAAACCATATAGTTGTGTAAGTCTTCTGCTCTGCATCTGCCCTCCTGTACGGATTAAATTTACCTTTACAAACACATCAGCAGGTGCTGGAGAGAAGAATGCAGAACACTATTGACATCGAGTCAGGACCTATGAGGACATGGCATCCAGAAGAATCTCTTGTATTCTCAGAAGTAACACCTCAGCAGGACTGTGGAATGGTATTCAAGGAAACAATGAATTTGAAAGAACACCAATGCATTCACACCAGAGAGAAGACTCATTACTGTACAGTGTGGGGGAATAGTTTCAGCCGACAGAGCAATCTCCAAAGACACCAACGCATTCACACAGGAGTGAAGCCCTATCAATGTACAGAGTGTGGAAAGAGTTTTAGTGCACTGAGTAATCTCCAAGCACACCAGCATATTCACACAGGAGTGAAGCCGTATCACTGTACTGAGTGCGGGAAGGGCTTTAGTCGGCACATTCATCTTCAAACACACCAGCGCATTCACAAAGGAGTGAAGCCGTATCACTGTACTGAGTGCGGGAAGGGCTTTAGTCGGCACATTCATCTTCAAACACACCAGCGCATTCACAAAGGAGTGAAGCCGTATCACTGTACTGAGTGTGGAAAGAATTTTAATCAGAAGGGTGAACTCCGATGTCACCAGCGCGTTCACACAGGAGAGAAACCCTATCACTGTACAGAGTGTGGGAAGAGTTTTAGTCAAAAGAATGGTCTGCGAACACACCAGCGCATTCACACAGGAGAGAAACCGTATCAATGTACAGAGTGTGGGAAGAGTTTTAGGCACAAAATTACTCTCCAAAGACACAAGCACATTCACACAGGAGACTAACCATATTACTTGACTAACCGTGTTAGTCAAAACACACCCTAGCCTAAGTCACTTACTTATCCATAGTTAAATATACTAGTACACTACCCTATAGTAACAGAAAAAAAATTACAAAAATTGGTGTAAGAACATTCGCGCTTTTAACAGCCCAAGTGGTGTAAGTAATCATGCTGGAAGATGCCAACTCCCTGACTCATATGACGCATTACTACGTACCTGGTACTACGTACCAACCTGTACATTACACAACAATCTGAGCAGGGTTGCAGAGTTCTGAAGACTGGGTGTATTCTGTTGCATCATTTGCTACAAAGCTCCAAGGAAACATCAGCACAAGAACTGTACATGGGTTTAGCACATTAAGATAATCCAGGACACCAGCTGTAAAGTTTGGTGGAGAATGGATAACGGACTTGGTCTTTTTTTAAAGGATTTGAGTTCAACACCTTAATTCCAGAGAACTGTAATATTAACACTACAACAAAAAATGACAGTTATATTCCTCTTGTTTTTCATTGCAGATTGTTTTGGTGAATATTGACTATATTTTGTAAATTCCTTGCTAAAGGCAATAAAGCCTGATTTTTCACTTGTAAATTCACATTTATTTACATGAAATTGGTCCATAATGAGAAGTTTAATTGTATTCACATGTTCTTTTCTTTTATTTCCTGGGAAAGCAATACCACATTTCCCCAAAATAAAATAGAATTTTCAGCAGTATTATCAATTACACAGTCACAAAGCTATTTTAGCAATGGGCAGTTAAACAGATGCATAAGTTTTCAGGAAGTACACAACAAAAACTTAAGAGTTCCTTAAGCTTTTAGCATGGTCAACTGACAAGCTAGAAGTCAAATCATCCACAGATATCTCTGGATAGGAGCATTATAAGCCAGTATTACCAGAAACACTGGAAAAAAGACATTTTCCTCTGGCAGTGTATAGTGGAGAAAACAAAGTCAACTTGTTGACAGTAACCTTTGTCTCTGAGCTGCATACAGCAGATAAGCACAAGAGGGTATTGCAGCCAATGTTTCACGACAATCCCTAGGTGTTAGGGGTATCTTTTATATTTTATATATTTAGTCTTTTTTTCCAGAGATATTTTTTTGTCAATATACAAGCACAGAGGCCATTTACATTTACAGCATTTAGCTGATTGTGCACATCTAGGAGTCCACATCTGTATTTTAAACTTGAAATCTATGTTTAATTCCAAATCCACTATTCATCCAAATTGCTGCATGACACCTAAATAACACCTGTCAAGGAAAAGTCAGAGGTTGAGACAAAAGGAAGGAAGGGAAGGGGATAAGAGATGTTTTTTAGAAATACACAAGTAGACATCTAGGCCATCCAGAGAACTTGCTTCAACAGATTTATCAGAAATAAATAAAACCATTTTCACATGAAAGTAGATGTCTTGTTTTTCTGTAAAATTGGTGAGCATTTGGTCGATCTCTTATATGAGGTCATTATTAAGACTTTTTTCTCAGGGGCAGCTCTGCATAATGCTTATAAACAGATTAAATCTGGGGGAGGTACCACCGATCAGTTTAACAGAGTAACTGTTCATGAGACCTGAGTTTATTCAGTAATTGAGTTTAGAACCAACTTGAGTTGTAATAATGAAAAGTAATAATGAAAATATGTTTGACATTATTGAGTAAACAAACTGGCTGTCTGTTGTCAACTATTAATTGTGAATGGAAGTAGAGGTCTGTAACGGGACGCGACGCAAAAATGCGGCGCGGGTCTTGAGAGTTTCTTGGGGTAGCGGGCGGGAGTAGAGCGATGTGTTTGCGGGAGCGGGACAAATACACTGTTCTCTGCACTCCTGCAAAGTATAAAATGTCATTGAATGCATTTTACAGTTGGTTTGTTTGTGAGGAACAACATATGTCGAATGGATGTTTGCGTTGCGCTGGAATATCTGTGATGCCAGGCGGCAGATTGGAATTGCAATGAGCGCAATGAGCACTGACTGAGGTCGTAATGAACACAGAGCCGCGCCACAGATTTCAGTGTTTCCCTATATTTCTCTCATCTTGACTGTTTAGTATTTATATTGAGCCTTCTTAGATAATTTTAATTCAGGTCTGTAGCCTAATTAGAAACGTTTTTGGAGTCGGAGTCATGCCCATATATTTAGTGTTTCATAAATTCCCTTATTCCCGCGCAGACCTCTAAAAGGAAGTAGTTTACCCCTTAATCATGATAGATGAGAGGCATTCGCTTACATCTCATTCTTTAAACACAAAGAAGAATTGTGTAAATCCATCAGTACCTGTCGATTTTTTATAAGGAGATTAATTTCATACTTATCCTCAAGCATAAATAGTTTTTCACAAAACTCAGGTTTTCATTTCAAGTTATAGCTAGTATCGAAAGGCTGGTTAATTTAAGCAGATGTGTATCTCCCTGAAGCCAAGTCTTATACTATACCTAACAAAATAAAAGATGGAAAGAGATGGTTTATATGGTGAAAGGCGGACACATTTTCAGTTTTATGTCAAAGTTCTTATGCTGGACCCTCTACTATGTATTTTTGGGTTCTACTTAAGTTCTGTTGGTAAAAGCTGTATCACAGCAGCCTTTGGGAATGCATTGGCCTGGTTTGAAAACAGGTGGGATTGTTTGTATGTCACTTATCACGTGGTTGTAGCGTGAAGGCTAGACAGTCCAGTAGATGGCAGTAATTCCCCACTTGTGTTTCTCCAAGCCCACAGTGGAGAAGAAGATCCTGGTGTCCGCTCCCACAGTGTGTGTTTGGAGGGAGAGAAGGGTGAGCCGCTGTGTTGGAGGTAAGAAGTGACAGTAACTACAGCTAGTTTTTCTAAATAGATGAGTGCTGCAGAATAGTCCTGAATAATGTACATTTCTCAATAGAAAGAAAACGTGCGAGGGGTGTTTCATCGGAACATGGGAAGCCTTTTAACTTTAGTGTGTGGTTTTGCCAGACCTCATGAGAGAAACCAGAAAATAAAAGAATCTAACAAAAATTAAACAGGTGGGGGCGATAGAAAGGCACCATCAGTTTTGGGGAATACCCACTTCCTTGTGCATTTGTTCATTAACGTGTGGGGCACAAGAGACCTTGGGGAAACGCAGACAGAACCAATGTTTAACATTCGAATAATTTTCACATTGATTACGTTAACTTGTTCATTAGCTGCTTTTACCTTCGAGGGTACAAAATGGATAGATATTTAATTACAGGACCTAAAAGATAAATAGGTGATGCTTCTGAGAGAAACGAGGCAAGTGCCGACAACCAGCAGCCTCCAGAAAATATGACAAACGTAATGGCTACAGAAGAGCTTGTTGAAGCTATTTCTCATTTGGTAGATGTTTTATCTCGATAACGAGTCTCCCCACTGGTCTCAGTTAGGTTCGCTTTAAGTCTGCGGTGCGGCTCTCCTGGTTTACTGCGACTGTTTTCGCCATCTGTTTTCGTCGTAGATGACGTGGTACAACAGCGGGAAACCATATATATCTACTCAGGAAAAAACAAACAATAAATAAACAAAAAATACGATTATACGGATAAATGATGGAAAATAAACAATCAAACAAATGAATTAATGTATATAGATATTCTTGTCAAGACCAAGTGTCTCAATTAAGTTGCACAGCCTCAAAGCATTGTTGCTCTCCACCAGGTGAAGAACAACAGAAGCATAAGTATTTGTGGACAATGAACAGGTTTGGTAGTAGAGCATTTAAACATCTACATGTTGGGTCCCTTGCAGACCCTTCCACACGGATACAAAGTCTTATCAACTTTTAGGTAAACTCTGCTGTATTTTGTCATTTATGCACTAAAATGAACAATGCAGACCTGGACATTTTATGGTATAGCAGTCATAAACACAAATAAATAATGTTCTCAAAAACTCGATTCTCAGATACTAATCAATACTAAAATTTGGTAGTGAGTTTGACAGCAATTAGCGCAGGAAACGGTACCCAAATGCCATTTTGCATCTGCAGCTTCACAGAAATCGCTGGCAGACTACAACAATTTGAAACAGGCATTTGAGCATAGAGAGCCTTGGGGAGCTTTGGAATCCCGAGGCTCTATCTTTGGTATTGGTATCAAGTTATTACTTTCTGTATTGTCACAAGCCTAGTAGTGTTGTGGCAGAATGAGAATTTATTAATGGTAATTCTTCATATCTTTGTGTTATTAATAATTGTTATTGTTTTATTAGTTATTTTGGGGTTTATT
>JBBKCR010015182.1:0-12406 GCA_037577295.1 Ladigesia roloffi | reverse complement strand
CTGTGTGTCTTAACCAGCAGAAACATTCCTCTGAAACTGGTCCGGTTCAGGGACTGGACTGGAAATTAGAGACTCTGGAAGTCCTTCAGGAAGCCTGGTGAACTGTTCTTCAAGAACACACTAACATACAAGAGAGTCTGGAATCTAAATACGAAGAAATGTTGTTGGGGGGGTGGGTTAAGAGTTTTGCACAGTGCTGTATTTTGGGTGTAACCCTCAAATCCTGATATCCCAAGTCGTGTTCTATTATGCGGTATTATTGGTACCAACACTGAGTCCATCGAACTCCGCCTAGCTCCGGTTATCCATAGTGCAGTTGACAATTATCTAGAACCAGCACAGAACCAAACATGTATTTTTGAGAACTTTCTTTATCTACCTCAAGTGCCAAAATGTAACTGCTGCTACCATTAAGGTGGAACAGAAATTTCCATTAAAGCTATAGGCTTGCATTAACCTTTTATCTCCGGCGCTTCAGAGTCTAACAACCTCAAACTGGCTCTGTTCGTCTACAGCACAGTACATGATTATCTAGAACCAAAACTGTGGTTTTCACCTGAAAACTTTTTGACGCCCCCTAGTGGTATAAGGGGAGACAACATATCGGGATCGGGATCAAGGAAAACGGACCAAAAAATGACGTTCGGTTCCATTAAGTCCCATTAGCTGTTAAGAACATTCTTCCTGAAAAAGCTGCTTTAGGCTCCTTCAGGTGAGATCAAGCCTCTAAAAAAGATAGCAGGACCTGTTTTAGCACTATTTTTGAGTCATTTCTCAGCTCTTTGCTCCCCCAAAATTGGTAAAAGCTTCTTTTAGCCAGTGTTAACCACTAAGCACCCCCCACCCCCAACAGGAATGCGCTCATTGTACAAGCCCGCATTCCTGAGTGTCCCGAGGCACAGATTACAAAGGGAGGTCTCTCAGACGGCCCGTGGAAACTCAGAGCCCCTTTTTGTTCCGTCTTGTCGGAGTGAGGGCTGTCAGGAGCCGATCCTGTCGGAGATCCGTTAAATCTGGGACAGGAGCAGCGACAGCGGAGCCCGCGAGACCTCCATTATTCACAGGCTGTCAAAACGTCGCCCAGCTCCGCTATCGGTGCGTCACGTAAATGCCACGGCACATCACAAACAGCGTTTACGCCCGATAAACACAAAGGTGAGCGGGTATGAGGGTTTTAGACTCACAAATGTAATTGTACTATCACACCTTGAGATCTAAAGGTTCTTCGACCCTCCAAGGAAACCCTCAATACGCGCCAGGTTGAAGAACCCTTAGAGGTGTGATAGTACAATCTAATTTGTGAATCTAAAACCTCATACTCGCTCAAAAGCAAGAAACACCCACAACACCAGTCAAAGGTTTTCACACACATTTACATGCTACTTACTATTCACAAATACAATTCAAGCATCTTCTTCAGTTCCTTTATTAATCCATTAGTCATATTTTTATTATTCATCACTACTGACCTACGAATATAATGTGGGTCTCAAGATGAGTGTGATCCCATATGATATCAATATCGGGTTCCGATATATCGGTAAATCTGATATCGGATATCAGTTGGACAGCCCCGATCTCTATACTCCAGTTCGGATCTTAAACTCGACGCTGTAATACGAGACGCGTCCGCAGCAGACGCTTGTTTACATTTTCCAAAAACACAATATCAGGAATATCAGTGAAGACTCTTATATCCCCCTCAGTCCCTCTCTGGGGTTCTTTAGGGGACGTTTTCTGTTGTCTGTTTACCCCTCTCCCCCTCTCTCTATCTCTCAAAACACCATGAGGCTAAAGCTGGGCGTCTTGGCCGATCCACCTTAAATACAGAAGTGGTGAGATTACATTCTGCCCTGTTGTGTCTCTGAATTCACCTCATTTAAAATGTATTTGTTTTCACATTATTTTTTTACACAGTTGTTGCTGTTAAAGTGGCCAGAATACTTGATCTATTTAGATGACCGTCTCAAAAATCGATGAGGCTAAAAATGGGGATCTAGTAAATCAGCCGTTCCACCTTAAATACAGAAGTGTTTTTTTTTTCCTTAAAATTTCCTATGCAACATGTGCACTTTACTGAGCAGCTCCAAATTTCGTATTACTCTGTATAATGACAATAAAGGCTTTCTATTTCTATTCTATTCTAGTTCTATTCTATTACACTTCCCGTGTCTCTCAATTCACATTATTTAAAATAATTAATTAATTTTGCACTTTTTAGTTGTTGCAGCTAAACTGGCCAGAATACCTATGATTGTTTAATTTTTTTTTTATAGCTGTTGCTGCTCCTTTTTCTGAAGTGTAAATAATTCCTCTGGAACATCTTTAAATTCAGTGTAGTTGTTTATTTTACAGTTAAAGGCCAGTCTAGAAGGTTTAAATTTAAAGTCTAGAACTTTTAAAGTTAAAGGACAATCTAGAACGTTTAAAGTTAAAGGACAGTCTAGAATGTTTGAAATTAAAGGACAGTCTAGAACTTTTAAAGTTAAAGGACAGTCTAGAACGTTTAAAGTTAAAGACAGTCTAGAACATTTAAAGTTGAAGGAGAGTCTAGAACATTTAAAAGTTGATGTCTAGAACGTTTAAAGTTAAAGGACAGTCTAAAACGTTTAAAGTTAAAGAACAGTCTAGAATTTGACTCTGCAGCTCCAACACCAGTTAATAGGAGTCAGACCTGCACTGGTACAGATTTTCTCCTCTTAGAAAGGAGACCGGCTTTGTTTCACACATTTACATTCAGAGTTGTTCACTCTTCCAATGTTTAACCTGAATAAAAACCAGCAGGTTATGAAATAAAAGGATGTGTGGTAAGAACCCTGTGGTGCCTGGTAGTGCACCACTGATAGTGGGAACTTCTATTCGCATTCCTGTGTGAACTCTAGTAGCATGTTAGCACTGCGCTATCCGAACAGCCACCCCCCCCTCCTGGCCCGAGCCCAGGCGCTCCATTAGCCGAGCGGAAAAGAAAAGCTCAGCTGGATAGTGCCGAGCAGAGGAACCGTGTTTGGCTAGGAAAACTGGACCCAGATTCGGAGAAATGCGGGGGATTGTTATTTTAATTTATGTAAAATATTTGAGATGATTAGCAGCACCTTCCATCGCCTTCAGCTCAGCGCAGCTGCTCACACTGTCCTGCGAGGAGAAATCTGTACCGTTTCTCCACCAGACACATAGTTACACCACAACAACACAGAATACACTCTGTCTGCTGTGACCTTGTGACCCCTGACAATAAAGGGGCCCATAAACTCCATAAACCCTTACAGTCCCGTGTAAACTTTTTCACTGCATTTAACCCATTCACCAAGAAAAGGTACCAATTAGAGGGCATTGAGTAAGCTGGGATTCGAAACCACAACCTTCTGACTGCATGGCCAATGCCCTAACCGCTACCATCCAGCTGCCCCATACAGGTAACGATGTAACTTGAACTTTGGTGTAAGTGGAAAGTCTCAGACATTTACCGACCCGAACACTGTAAAATAATAATCTAGACTATAAAACACAACTAATCCACAGAAAAATAATTTACAGCATTTATCCAGAGTGACTTCCATTCTCTACCTCCAGAGGGCAGTCTCCCTGTAGCAACTTGGTGTTAAGTGTCCTGCCCAGGAACCCAGTGGTTACACCACAACCCCACGGGGCATGGAATACACACTGCCTGCTGTGACCTTGTGACCCCTGACAAGAAAGGGATTAAAACCCACAACCTTCTGATTGCAGGACCGATGCCCTAAACGCTACCATCCAGCTGCCCCGTACAGGTAATTATGTAACCTGTAGTGGAAACACAGGTTCAGTCACTTCCACTTAACACTGTCAAATCACAATCTAGAATATAAAAACACAACTAATCCACAAAAAAAGAAAAATAACAAATTGACTTCTTCTCTGTACTACAGTGGGGGCGCCAATCTATTTGCGGACACTTTTATCCAAAGTGACTTCCACTCCCTACCTTCAGGGGGCAGTCTCCCTGGAGCAACTTGGGGTTAGGGGTCTTACTCAGGAACGTAGTGGTGGTATTCAAACCCAAGACATTTTGGCCCAGATGCAAGTATCCTACCCACTGAGCTTCCACCGCCGCAACCAAACTAGCTCCCCCATATATTTCGTCAGTACAGCACTAACTGCGTACGAGGAAACACTTGCTTATAAATTTGTAATTTTTTAATTTGTAGTGCATCGTAAACTTAAATTGTCATATGACGTGACTATCGTTACTAGCGGTGGAAGAATATGCAATAATGCGACTTATGAACATATATACAGTGTACCACTCTGTGTATATTTATATATGTATCCTTCCTGCCACCTTATTGTTCGTTAAATACTCTCCAGACCCCTCCCCCATCCCCAAAATGTTTCATTTACACCAAAAACCGAATGATCCCTCCCCAGTGGCCTTGGTCTCAAAGACCCTGACCTTGTTTCCAATTTCCATTGTGAGGCAAAAAGAGAAAGAGGTCTTACGCCACCTTGTTGACGTACGGAGCAACTTTATCAGAGTAGACCTTGGCACCAAAATCAAATTCTTACAAAAATACAATACTGAATAAACGAATACTGATATAATATTTTGCCGATGCTACTTTGCATCGATTTTGTCCCACCTTGTATTGTTAGATATGACTATGATGTTAGCGTCTGGGCTGCTACACTGAAGAATTTATACAAATCCATCAGAAATTCAGTGCTTTTTGACAAATAGTGTTTAAAAGCCTTTGCGACACGGCCTGCTGATACAAGCTGAAGTGACTGATGACATTCATTTCACTTCTGAAAATGATTTATGAATTCAGAAGGTTGTTAAATGGCCCTTATGCATGTAAATGTAACGTCTAGGACACTTAAAGACCTTCGGATTCGACCGAGAGGCCACAAAACCTCTAAAGGCCTCTTTTTTGCCAGTCGAGGACTAAGCATCGATGTCAGTGGAGATTTACCATTTTATATCTGGGATAAAGCTTCATCTGGTGCTGGAAGTTTGGCTTAAGGCAGGGCTGGGCAATTAATTCCTACAGGGGCAGCATGAAAAGTCTGAACTGTGTTGGAGGCCCGAACCGACGATAACCTGAACTTAAGTCTGCTCAATATTAATTTGTTGTAAAAAGCAGTAAATTTTATATTTTGATAAACTGCTCCTGACAGTCAGAAGGGGAAGAATGTTCAGTAAATATGGATGTAAATGTATTAACTGTGCAAGAGGAAAATAACCCTAGAATATAAATTTTTTAGATTTCAGATTAGTTAAAGACCGACATGGCAGGAAACTCTCAGTGTGAGCCTGAACTGTCAATCACACACATCAGAATAAGAAACAAAACAGACAGCAATAAAAATATTACATTCATAAACTGCTGTAAATGTCAACTGTAAAACAATTTAAAAGTCAACTGTAAAACAATCAAAGAGTAACTGTAAAACAAATTTAAAGTCAACCTAAAAAAATGTAAGTCAACTGTAAATCAGTCTAAAAGTCAAGTGTAAAACAATGTAAAACCAACTGTAAAACAATTTAAATCAGCTGTAAAACAATCTAAATGTCAACTGTAAAACAATCTAAAAGTCACCTGTAAAACAATGTAAAGGTGAACGGTAAAACAATTTAAAAGTCGACTGTAAAAAATCTATGAGTCAATTCTAAAACAATCTAAAACCAACAGAAAAACAATTTAAAACTCAACTGTAAAACAATCTAAGTGTTTTTAATACACAAAGCTTTCACATTCACCAAGTTAGGCTAAAATATGTTTCTAAATATGATAATGAACTAAGAGTCATTTTGAAAAAGTCTACATAGTTATATAAGGAAATTCATGAGAACATCTTACTGAAGTTTTAACCCAATAACACGAAAATAGTCGTACTCCATTATTCATGGAATTCATCATCTTCCTAGTGACCATTACGAGTTTTGGGTTCCTGAGGAATTTGAGGCCTCTTTGAGAGGCTTCATTAATATGGAGGTCTACCAGTATACCTTCTTTCGGCTGGAATGTTAAATCTGTTGCCTCCGAGCTGCTGGGCAGCCGAGCGTTTCCATTCTGAGCACAGTAGCTTCGGAATGTCCCGGATTCCTGTGCCTGTCGGTCAAGGCTCTGGCGAATGCATTCCAGAATTAAACTCTGGAATTTAATCCTGGAATTGGCGTGCAGGACGCAGCGGGGGGGAGGGGACTGGGGGGGACGCGGCCGCACCACCTGCTCGGAATCTGCCCGTTTTGAATGCTTTGCTGAATCGGGGCTCGGGCGAACTCTGCCCAAACCAAGACTCGAGCGAACCGTCTGCGTCCGGGACGGTGTGGCTGAGGACAAATTCGGGGCCGAATGTGTGTTTCTGTTGGGCTGAGAAACAGGAGAAGCCTGTGAAGCTCACAAAATGACTGGAATTCCCATATAAGCGGCTCTCGGAAAGTTACGGAATGCTACGCTGTATATTTTCACTTTACAGGACATCTACAGGCGCCCAGTTAGGGGGAGACTAGGAAAAGTTTCCCTCTATCAGGACTATGGTCTGGCAGATGGAGTTGAGAGGACCCTGCCGAGCGAACCCTGTAGCTTTACATGAAAGTTCTGATTGTTTGAATCAGTGAAAATCTTATATTTAAAAACTAAATTGAACAAATCAGGTCTGTGTTTTGATTCCGGTCATTCAAATCTTACACAGCTCGGAAAACAGCAACAAAGAAACATGAGAAATGCAAATTATGTTGACATTATAGTGCATGTAGCATTAATGCTAGCTTGTCTGTAGACTACTTTGCCAATTAAATTAAAGTGAAACAAGATTTCTGGGCCTTTTGCCTGTTCTTCATAATTTTATATCTCTTAAAAATGTCTCAAGAGGCTCTGATTGAACACATCTTAATTTCCCTTTCACCCACAGAATGGTCAGTACGGAGCCTGCAGGGAAGATGTTAATAAAAACAAAGATAACTTTTATCTCCCCACAAATATCCTAAATTCAGAACGTTCTTGGATCAGCTTGGAGAACAACAGGCGGATCAGGAGCCCCCTGTGAAGCAGGAAGTTGGGAGCACCATGATATGGAGGACACAAGCACAGGCCAATGTCCTTGGAGGTTTTAGAAAGGCATGTTTCCACAAGACAGAGACCTGGAACACACGTGGAATTACTCCAGCTGAGATCAGGGGTCACCAGCCTTTTTGAAACTGAGAGCTACTTCACATGCACTGTGCCTTAAGAAGGGCTCCAAGTCTGATACATTAGAACAGAATTTCCCTAGACGTATCTAAAGTAATTTATAATAAACACGTTTTAAATAATTTTTTTTGATAATGTCATTTTCAAATGTGTAAAAATGCAAATGCGATTAAAGAAGAACTTATGGCAATGTTCTCCTTCAATAGTCTTTATGCTTTATTTACTTTTACCTTGTGTTTCTTATTGTGCTACATGAATAAAATTGGATTTTGACGACATTGATCACGGTCAGATCTCACTCCGGTCCCTAACTGTTCCTGAGGGTTCTCCGTGTTCCCTCCGCTCTAGTTCGGTGGTTTGGCTCGGGTGGTGCGAGGCCTTTTCACGGCTTCTCGGTTGTTGTGTGGTTTTGCATCGATTTGTCACGCGCCGTTTTCCGACGCTTGTCAAATCAAAACAGACTTCCATCCCCCACCTGAGGCGCGACGCCGCTCCTATCTGAGGAGCTTTATTAGCATTTGAAAGTGGCGGCGGCCCAGCAGATGAGTCAGAGACGTTCGGTTCCAGTCGACGGGATTCAGAGACCAATCCCAGCTCCTTCAGCCCCCCCCCCCAAGCTTAGGGGTCCATCAGCAGGTGAATGGATCTGAAACACAGGAAATGGGGGAATGCTCGCTCGGCCAAATGGGAACATCAGACACTCTCCTCTGACAGCTCTGAGTGACAGGCCATATTGACCGGATGCCCTGGACCTGTTTATCTCAACCGCCTCTCGAATTTAAAGAAAGGGAGAGAGAGAGAGAGAGAGAGAGAGAGAGAGAGAGAGAAAGAAAGAGAGAGAGAGAGAAAGAGAGAAAGAAAGAGAAAGAGAGAAAGAGAGAGAGAAAGAGAGACAGAAAGAGACAGAGAGAGAGAGAGAGAGAGAGAGAGAGACAGAAAGAGAGAGAGAGAGAAAGAGAGACAGAAAGAGAAAGAGAGAAAGAGAGAGAGAAAGAGAGACAGAAAGAGACAGAGAGAGAGAGAGACAGAAAGAGTGAGAGAGAGACAGACAGACAGAAAGCCCATCAGTAAAACAGCAGGGGAGAGAAATCTGTTCTCCCGCTGCAGCTGAAATGAACCCGTTATATTTTCAAGACAAACGTCAACACGGAAAAGTCCTGAATCTGAAAACCCTGCGCCTGAATCACACAATCAGTCCTCGCACTTCACTCCTGACCAACAACTTTCATTCAAGCATGGTCTCCAAACGCCTGAAACCCTGAACATACTGCACGTTCCTCCATCCAGGCTGCGTGACCTGAGGACACCGTGCTCTGATGTGGGGTTTGGAATGGACTGAACAACTTCAGCACTGATTTTCAAGTGTCCAGCAGATTTAATGTTTATCAGATGCTTTTATCCAGAGGGGCTTCCATTCCCCACATACAGGGGGCAGTCTCTCTAGAGACACTCGGGGTAACGGGTCTTGCTTGGGGACCCAGTGGTGGTGCGCTGAGTGTAGGATTCGAACCCATGACCTCTTGATTCAGGAGCAAGTATCCCACCCACTAGACCACCACCCAGGTATGTCTTGCATGTAAATCAAATTCTGAATGCGTTACCGTTAGGGCTGTAACAACACACCAAACACACGATTCGGTTCGTTTCACGATTTTTGACTCACGATTCGATTCATTTCACGATTTTTGACTCACGAGTCGGTTCATATCCTGATCCATTTGCGGTGGGGCCCAGCTGCCTAGAGCAACAAAACTCTCAAAACACAATAAAAACAATCACACAGAGACTCCAGCACAGATTTATCACAACCCAGCCGGCTTATACAAACTTTTAAGCCCAGTGTCATTATTTACATGTTCTCACAGCGAATCAATTCAGCAAACTTGTATGTTTGTAAACTTGTAGGAGGGCTCTTTGAAACCCTTAGACCCTCAGCTATTGGTTAATGAAAAGAAATTGACGTGAAAACCCTCCTATTACGGTGAAAAACTTTTGTTTCTGGGCGGGAATTGTATACGGAAAGACTTGCAATACACCCTCCTCACACCGCGACGCAGGTCCATGGACGTGAGTGTCGCAATTTCTGTTTTGTATCAGATATCATTACAGCCCTAGTTACCGTTATGCTTTGGTCCATGGATCTATTTTAAGAATTTATTTTCATCTTCTTTGAGTGCAATTCTTTAATGAAACCCTTTGCGAAAAACAGATAAAACACCATTCAGTTCCTCAGCCTTATAAAGAAGCGGCAATGAATCCACATGCGTGTTCCCGGCTGGGTTGTTCCCCTGATGAGGGCGAATGCGTGAACAGGAGCCCGGAGGCGATGGCAAAAGGTTCTGTCGAGGTTAGGATTCATGAATCTAAATATTAAAACTCCTTAAAACTCCTTCACCCTGCTTCTCCTCAAACCACACCTGTGCTTTTATTTTGCCTTGTGGCTCGTTTCTTCCGTCTGCCACGGCATCCATCATGCCGGGGGGGTGGGGGGGTTGGTTGGCGCGGGTGGCACCTCGGGCGCCCTATCAGGGCACGCGCTCTAGATAGATTCCACCTGTCACCTGACCCCCCTCACACACACACACATACACACACAATCTGTCAACCTGCCACAACCGCATCAGACATCCACGCCCGGGGAGCGCCGGTGGCACCGAAACCCGCCGACGGGATCCATCTGAAAAACGCCTGCCAAGAGGATTTACCGCACTCTGAGAGGAAAGGCGACTCGGCGTCTGCTAGGAAATAAAAGAAGGAATAAAAATTGAGGCTTTTCTCATCAGCAGTGCAGGCACGGGCCTGGGAAACCTCCCGGAAAAGTGTTGCAGACTCCACTGCACTCCAGTCCTCAGTCTGTTTCGATAAAACAGGTTCCTGCTTATATCAGGGTTAACCATGAATATTAGAATCTGATTAAAACAAATATAAACTCTCCTATGGTCTTGCCATGTTTGTTTTTTTGGCTTTAAACCAACACATTTCTCCAGATTCTCACCATCACTTCATGATATAATGTACTGCACAACAGCGGTCCCCAAACATTTAATAATCGTGGACCCGTCGACTCTTGACAACTGTCCCGCAGACCTTGGGGTAATTGTTAAAGCATAGGTCAGTAGTTCCCAAACTTTATTTCATCACAAACCAGTTTAATATCAGAAATCCTTTTTCAAAATATAACATGGTTTAGATAAGGGGTCACCAATGTGGTGCCTGCGGGCACTAGGGTGCCCCCAAGGACCACATGAGTAGCCCACGGACCAGTCTAAAATATAGCACAACCAGTGAGCAGCGTCTAACATGTAATTGTATCTTGTTGCTCTTCTTCTTTAATCACATTTGCATTTATTTCTGTATAAAAATGACAATATATAAAAAAGCATTTAAAACATGTTTATTATAAGTAGTTTAGGTAAACTCTGCACTAGTGTATGAAACTGGGAGCCCCTCGTATGGCTCAGTACCCATGATGTAGCTCTTAGTGTCATAAAGGTCGGTGACCCCTGGTTTAGACTCGGATAGTAAAAAAAATGGAAATACTGCATTTTTATCATTTTTTCTGTGCAGCCCGTGGACCACATGACCCACGCCCCGGGGGATGGAGACCACTGCTGTAGATGATAATATATTCAACCTCTTTGCAGTTTCATGCTGAGGAACGGTGTTCTGAAATTGCTCCACTATTATTAACGCAGTATTGGGGGATTAGACACTGCCACTCTTAAGATACTGTTTCTCCACCTAGTCCTGTTACTGATTTAATTGCAAATTCTTCCTTTCTTTTTTGAAGCTCTAGTCTCTCCACCCTCTTACCGTACCCCCTATCCATTTCTGGAAATGTGAAATTCAAAATATCCTTCAGAAAAAGTCTCACATCTGATATGCTGTCTACTTTCTGTTATGAATAAAACATGTGTTGATGAAATTTCCATTTCATTGATTTCTGTTTTTATTTACTGTTGGCAAAACTTGTTTTGCAATCAGGGCTGTAGATAAAATGCCAAAAAGCACATTTAACCACAGACACATCTAAGAATGACATATTTCACGATGATTCCTCGAGATGAATTATTTTGTGTTATGCAAAGTTGGGCATCGTTCCAAAGAAGCCTTTTTGGTTCCATGTACTTTCTGTTGACGTAATAACTGACTTTAGTAACTGATATGAGTGGGCAAGAAAAAAATCTATGCAACGGTATAAGTATCGGTATAAAGTGTGAAAAAAATATTGTGATAATGAGATTAGGGGTTGTATCGATACAGCTCTAATAAATTACTTGCAAATTGTTCCTCCAGCTGTTTTATTGAAGCACTAACATTTCCTAGTAGTGGGTATGAATGGGCAAAGAACAATCAATGCAATGTTTTAAAGCAATGTTTCTTAACTTCTTCAAAATTAAGGCCCAACTTTCTATCACAGCATGTTGCCAAGGCCCATTTTGCCCCATTAGATGATATTAAATAACCAATTGTGGACCAATGGCCTGTCTCAATTGTTGATTCGCGGGCCAATCAAAAGCCTTCGTGGCCCAGTGGTTGAGAATCGAGGGTATAAAGTATCGGTGCGAAAACTATCGTGATACTGAGATGAGTGGTCGTATCGATACAGCTCTAAAGAAAGGTCACATTATTCAATATGTTGCTGCATTCTGGCAGGCGGGGGAGTGAAGTGAAGCACAGTTTGATCTAATTAGGGGTAAAAAATATGAGCAAACACAATGTCAGAGCAAAGAGCACCAGTAATAACTCAGCCCAGGAGGCAAAAATGCTCCGATGAGCATGACGGAGCAGTAAAAGTCTCAGTAAAACACCCTGACCCCGAAAATGACACCAGCCGAGGAGAGTGGAGGGCTTGAATTTCTGATCAATTTCTAAAGCGGCCGCAACAAATGAGATGTTTCCCACCACACCCAGGCTATTAGAGGGGAATGTCAGTCCTACGCCGGCCCCAGGTGCCGAAATAAGGAAGTCAGGCTGCAAATGAGCAGGAAAAGGTACCGCAGAACTCTCACTAGGTGCTGAAATTGCATCCAGATTGGAACTGATGGAATTGGGACAGTTTCAGTAACGTCAAACCCAGACAGTCCCATTTAGGACCAGGGACAGCAGCACTACTACCGCATCATCATGTGCATTGCTGCCATTCAACTAGAGCGGGGCGTTGTAGCCTTAGCACATAGGCAGTGTCTGGGTACACGTTTACTAATGCAAAGCACAGCAACTTCCCACCCATACCA